>JAXGGA010005588.1:0-76973 GCA_038373865.1 Uloborus plumipes
AAAAAATATGGAGTAAAAGGAAGAAATATCGCAGTCTTAAATTTCTACAAATAATATGTATTGTAACAGTGGAATAGTCGTCTCAACTGGATCTTTTCCAATTTTGTAATACATTTTATTTTCATTTTCACCTACATATCAATTTTTATTTAAAACATTATATAACTTCCTAGCTATAATGTATCACTATCTAATTACCTCTTTAGTATTGACTGATTGCACAGACATAATCCTTAATTTAAGTTTTTAATACATGCATGTTTGTGTTTGCACCATAAGTTTCTGAAACAAAGTTTTGAAACCAAAGGAGGAAATTTAATTCATTTTAACTCTTATTTTTTAAACTTATATCCAATTTAATTTCCAACTGCACTTTCATAACTTGAAAATGATCATTGCAATTAAGGCAATGTTATTCAGTGTTGATATCTTCTTGCTGATGAAAGCGTTCCAAAAAGGGATTATTTTTATTCTCTCCCTCATTAAAAATATAAAAAAAAGAAACTTCTTTTTGTTTCTCTTAGTTGCAAACAATACAATGTGATTTATTTTATTGGCTCTTTATTTTCATGAAGTCTAAAAAATTAGTTTTGAAAAGAAGATTCTGCATTGAATTCGAAAAAAAAAAGATATAAGTGATACCAATTGTTCAATTTTATAACATACAGAAAAATATTATCTTTTAAAAGGTTCATTTTACAAATTATTTCAAGTGACATAAACATTTGTTCTTTGGCAGTTCAGGGTAGGAATCTGAATTAACTAGCATACGAATTTGAACAATCATTTTCCAACAAAGCTAACTTGAAGAAAACAAAATATTTTACATTTTTGCATACACATACGAAAATAACAACTGAATGCGTACCAATAAAATACGGAAATGTTTGTTTCTGAGACATATGGTTGTCGTTTTAATTCCACGAATGAGTAAGAATCAGCATTTTTATTTATTTACTTTGAAAGTTCAACGCGTTCTAAACCACGATATGACCTCCAAAACAATTATTTAGGTTAAATTATTTAAACATACTTTAGTATTTACAAATCGAGGTAAACTTTTTAACATTTCCATAAACCCTGATAAGTTCCCGCTGATTTAAATAAGAATTTTCGTTTGGAATTTAGATTCAAACATGGCGCCTTTTACCCATTCGCAGAATAGAGAGACTGTGAACATTCCATGAATTAATATTTTTTTCAAGCTGCCATTAAAAGCTGTTTTCAAGTTAGAACGATTACATAGTTTTTAGAATACAATTCTGAAATTAAGTACTTACTTATATCTCATTATGATGTTTTCCTTTCACAACAAAACCGTTGTCAGCTTATTACTTGGTCTTGCCTTGCTTGGCGCCGCCGCCGGCCTTGAAGAATGTCGAGGTCAACTGCGCATGCGTGAATTGAGAATCGGTAGCAAAGAGCGAAAGTTTCCGTTTTGAAGGAAACAGAAATTTTTCGTCAAAAAATGAAGGAAAATGTACTGTATAATGACCCGACTTTTCTGAGAGTGTACACAATTTACATTTTTATAAACGATGTGCTTCATACACAGAGAATTAATAAACTGCTTTGTTGTGTCACACAAGGTTAAATCTATTCATTTTGTATGAAAACATTTTTAGTTATAACCAAGATTGAATCATAATTATTCATCACATGCACGCATTTTTTATGAAACAGAAAATTTTCTAAATGTTAACAGGAAAAAAAATAATCATAGCCGGGGCAATAGATATGGCAGAAATTTATTTTTATTCCCCATTGCGTGTGAAGAAATTGCGCAAAAACTATAGGGTGAGTTCTGGTAAGTGCGTCCACGGGGTAAGTGCGTCCACTGGGAATTATATGAACACTGTCTTGAAATGGCTTCTGCAACACATCGACTATGTTAGATAACTGTCTAATGATAATTTCAATAGGTATAATTCAGGCCTAGATTCAATAGACGAAACACAATCAGGGATAACTTAAATGTCTTCAAAAGAACTCTTAAGTAAAGATTGAGAAGGTTTTGTTTCAGTTTCTCTTGTAGTCATACTAAGCAATTGAAGCCAAGAAATGCAAGTTGTTTCTTTTAAGTAATAGCTACTAATAACATACATGGGGTATTCTGATCAAATACTCTAACTAAAATTTGTTTATATGACGGTACGCACTTTCCCTTTCTTTAAAGTAAGGTGGGGGTAAGTGCGTACCATTATGATGGGGCAAGTGCGTACCACTATCATGAGGCATATGCGTACTATTATGCGGAGTAAGTGCGTACCATTATGATGAGGCAAGTGTGTACCATTACGTGAAAAATTCGACTCTCGTAATTCACCTTTAATTTTGCTTATAACTCTTTTATAAACCGATTATAAATCCGACGTTATTTCCATCAAGTATTTATATTAACATTGAATGCGGCATAAGATTTCAATTTTATTCATTACCTCTGAAATATATTGGCTTTTAGATATCAGTTAGTAAATTTTTCGTTGAAAATAGCGATCATAAGCTATACTTAATTTAAACCAGAATGACAAATGAAGCAATGAAATTAAGTGAAACCATCAATAAGGAACCAACTGATTCAAAAAACGAAGTTGGAGTAATGAATAAATTATATTTAAAAAAATTAAGAACACCTTGTGAAAAACTATTTCAATGTACAAGAAAAAAAAAGTACAAGTATCATATCATGATCAATTATTTTCTTTTTTTGCTCTTTATTTTGTGTTTTTTCTTACTGCTGCTGATTCTAATAAGAAAAATATTTTAAAACCGTATTTATTCAAAAAAAAAAAAAATGAATGTTCACTCAGGTCACCTAACGATCTACCATACAAATAGAATTAAAGAAAATCACAGGGGTACGCACTTACAACAGAGCTATTGGACGCACATGTCTCATCTTACATTTAAGAAGGGGTAAGTGCGAACCCTGGCTTAAACACAGACTGATTAATGTATTTAACCAAAATAAACTATGTAGACTATGAGTGATTATTACTAAATAAAAACAACTTACATTTGCTCACTTGGTCTTATTAAAAGGACAGAGGAAGAATCACAGACACAACTCTCTCAATCTTCAAATCACAGTTGTTCGCAAGACACGTGGAATATCACTGATTGCGTTTCATCCATGCAAGCAAGTGCTGATCTCTAGTATTAGGAATTATCCCAAGGCAACTACCTAACATATTTAATATGTGCCAGAAGTTTTTTACTGCTCATATTCACATAATTTAAGGTGGACGCACTTACCCCGCTAGGTAGGGAAAGTGCGTACCTTAGAATAGGTGTCATAAACCAGGTCACAAAACCTATGCTTATGATTTATTTGACATATTATATGCTTGAAAATCTTAGCAAAGGATCTGGAAAGAAAACTAAAAAAAAATTGTGAGTGTACAAGATTTTTCAACAGAGCAGCATCCCTGAGAACATGAACTTTGCAAAAAAGGGTACGCACTTACCAGAACTCACCCTAATTAATATAAATTTACTGTTATAGAAATGATTATGGAAACTGGGGTAACTGTCGCATATTTGTGTGCTGTTTAAATAGTATTGCTTTGTAGAGATCGAGGATTTTTTATCTCATGATACATACTTTTAATCAGCAGAATAAGGTTATTAAAGTTTTTCTATGAAGTAAATAGGTGAAATATTGTTTTCAGTATACCAGGGGTTCCAAAACTTTTCTATGTCATGAAAGCCTTTGAACATTCGAAATTTTCTTTCCGCACCCTAATCTATATTTAAATATCAGTCTCTATAATGTATCTATATTTATATTTAACCATTTACCAATTAATCCATATTTATTTTCATGTGAATAAAACTTCATATACGTTCATAGAGATTGATAGTTAAACATCGTGTTGATATATTTGTATGAATTTGGGGGTAAAACTGAAATTTTGTAAAAACTTGGTTCTTAATATGTATAATAGGGAACTTGGGTGTGTGCGTGTTTCTTTTTTCAGTTTTTTCTTTTTGAGCAATGGCAAATTTGCTACATGTTTTCTTTTGAACATCATTTGCATGCTGGTTTCTTTTTGAGTTTGGCAATCTGCCATCGTCACGCGTCTACCAGTCTCTGCTTTTCCACTATGCAGAAGATGGTAGCGCGTACTGGAGTTAGATGGCGCCACCTGTTGAGTTGCCACGTAACCAAAATGTGGCGTACAGATTCATGGCATTTTCGGAGTTTGAACCACGAACGACCGTCAAAGTAACCCAGTACTTTATCCACTCAGCAAAAAAGACGTTAAGGATTGGGAGCAAAGTTGGGTTTTGTGCGCTTGGTTGTACGCTCACACACTTATCGCTACTTGTCAGCTCGAAAAACATAATTTGAATTTGAGACATCAAAATTAATTTTCATCATTCTTTTTTCATTTAATTATTTTTTCATTAATATTATTATTTTAGTAAAATTTATGAAAACATGTGCGAGTTTGATAAGTAACCATTACTCTTTTTTTTGTTTAGTTAACAGCTGGTAATTCTAAAAGGCGTATATATATATATATATATATATATATATATATATATATATATATATATATATATATATATATATATATATATATATATATATATATATATATATATATATATATATATATATATATATATATATATATATATATATATATATATATATATATATATATATATATATATATTTATTTATTTATATTTATATTAATCTTCTGAGAGAATGAAAGTAGAAAGAAAACTCCGCTGTTTCCATTTCCCCGAGAACTACCTGATGGGAAACTTAAAATTCCAAAAATAAAAGTTGAGTTATGAATTGTTAAAAAAAATAAATATAATTCACAAAAGATGATTTTATCGAATTTTGAATTAAGAAAGCTATCTTGACATACCCTGCAAACTAAAATAGTTATTCCGCATTAAAAAAGAAATAAAAATTCTAAGACGTCTCATAATTACTGCCTAAACGAGATGCTTCTCTAAACGATATTTATTGTGTCCACGGAACATATTAATTATATTTTTTGATCGAGTTTTTGTTTGACGGCTTAAAATTTAAATTGAAGCTCGAATTTCAAATATTTATTTTTTCGGGGTAATTTGAAAAGAATTTATTTTGTATCCGAATTTAAAACTGATATTTTAAGCTGGAACTGTTCAAAATAAGAAAAACAAGGTTTAACAATTGGAGAATTTATTCGTCACACAAGAACACAAATTTAACTTGATTCTAGAACTCCTTGCGCTTATATTTACATTGTTTTTGTTTAATTTCCATAAGAAAAGTAGTCATTGAATTTAGTTTTTCTTTAGATAAAAAAGCAAAAAAAAAAAAAAAACATGAAGGAACTAGAGTGCACAAGAGAATTGAATCAATGGAAAAAATGTTTTAGCAAACATAATATATTTCCGGGTCACTGAACTCTTTTACTATACTGGTACATTAGATATTTTCCTTCAACAGAAAAAAAAAATGCTGCATTCGTATACGACCTGTTTTGTAAATAATGAGAATCCTTTTCTTCTGAAAGGCAGCTCTTGACACGCGAGGTAACAATTTTATTTTCCTTAGCAGCGTTTTTTGAAAAAGGTATTGGTTAAGCCAATGAGTTACAAGTATTCACCTAGGAAATATACGAAATCAAATTTGTTATAGGTATGCTTTATATATGTTACCGTTAAAGTATATAATGCAGTTATTTCATAGAACTAGGTATTCTATAAAGTAATTAATGAGAGACAGTTAAAGTGTTAAATAACAATTTATCTAAAAAGAAATACCTAGGTATTCTATAAATAAACTTATGATAGACAATTAAAATGAAAAAAAATGCAATTTATCTAATTTATGCAGCGTAAAAATGGTATTTATGGAAAAGTACCATAAAATCTTTTGTTACAACAAGAATTACTAAAATGACACTTGAAATTACAAATAACATTATTTTTATTTGAATTCGAAACTAACTGTTTTTTTTCTCACTACTTTCCATATTGTTAAATGAAAAAAAAAACCTTATACTAAAAAGCGAGACATATGTATCTATTATTTTACCTTTTAACGGGTTGCAGATCATTATTATATGACACAACTAGTTAAACCATGAAATACAAGAGAGTTTAACACTTTAACGGACACGATCAGTTATTTCATAGCTACTTGTATTTATGTATATTGTGTCGCTAAACCCCTAAGGTTATTGAATATCGACACAAAAGCGATGTTACAAGGAAGTACCGTTAACAATAGACAAGAATATATTTTCAGAAATTCTATTTTCATTTATGACATAACGTAGTTAATTGAATTGACGTCAAACACGGAAATTAATAGAGACTGAAAGATCAAGGGAAATATGAAGTGCAAAAATTGCATTGGTATCGATTCAATTGGGTGAAGTTGTTTTCACTGAGCGGAAGGTCGATCTACGGACGGAAAACTGAATACATTGGGATGTTAATGGATTACAAACGTACTTGTTAATCTTTAATAATTTCGCTCAAAAATATTTGTTGGAGGTGAATGATTATTATAATTTAGAGACATCTCAACATCTTAGGGGGGGAATCAATAACTGGTTAATATTTATGGATTTAACTGCTTGCTTTTACAAACACTATTTCTTCATGTATTTTAGTATCATACTGTGAAGATTTAGTTGAGGTAACAACATCAACAATCCTATGCATACAATCAAAAGCATAAAATCCTAATTTAGACTTCTCCCTGAACGACGAGAGATTTTGTTAGGTATTTATGAGGTGGCAGATGACATTCAAACAATCGATTTTGTGAGAGATATATGACCAATGGTCAGGGATAAACAAAAAAATCAGATTAATCGCACTTTAACATCACAAAAATGCAGCCCCCACCTTCCCTCCACTCTTTTTACAATGAATATTTCCTGGACATAAATTGGGTTTGGTAACCAGTTTTTTTTTTTTTTTTTTCACCAAGCTCATGCAGCCTAGAATTTGTTTTAGCTATCAAGTAAAGATATTGTAAATATTTTTTGATTCGTGTTTTTTACATTTTTTGTTCTTCAGTGACCAGTTACTGGCTTGTGTTCAAATACTGGCGGGTCACCCTAGTACTATTTTTTTTCTTTGGCCTTGCTTAATTTGTATTTTACTTCAATTAAATTTGGAGACAGCACAAATATCTCCTTACTAGTTTAGCTTTTGAAATCTACGGTTCGAAAAAAAGCTTCGTACATTTTCTGCATTAAGCTAACAGTTTTAATGGCTTTTCCAGTTTATAGATTTTAGTTATTTCTCCTTTTTACTCATTAAGTTTTTAATATTTGCAAAAGTAATAAAGCATATCAGTTTAATTCTAAAAAGTCCATAAATTGCCAAACGCTGAGCAAATCAAACCAGTACTTAAAGGTACTGAAGACATTCAGAGGTCTTAGTCAGCCTTCATTTTGAGCACTCTTTCGAGGTGATTATTGGGTTATGTTTATGAGCAACATTAATGTGTAGTAAAATTGTGCTTCCAACCCACAAAATGAGACAAATAATTTTACCCCGTGGAGCAATTAAAATCTGTAAAGGATATGATTTTCATTCCAAAAAGCGTTGAAAACTGGCTTGCAAATTCTGAGTGTTTAATGGACCAAGAAATATTTTATTCAGCTTTATAGCATCAATTTAACATTTATGCTTTTATTCTCTTTAATATTATTTATTATTTGTTTTAATATTTTCACAGATCATACACTTTTTCTACTTGGGAAAGTTCATGCGTCCTACAATTTATTTCAAACAAATTGAGACATTTAACCAAAACACGCAGCTTTTTTTCTAAATTGTATACTTTCAAAAGGCTTGGACCATGAAAGGCCGTTCGTATAAGAAAAAAGATACCTTAGTGAAATAATTGCAAGTTATAATTCCACTGTTCATGAGGCACTAATACGCAAGGGTACTGCAGACACGTGTCTGGGCGTTACAAGGAACGCCTTAAGCTCCCAATTTTTCGCGTCGAAAAAGGCGTTCCTTGTAACTCCGAAACACGTGTATGAAGTATCCCTACATATTAGTGCCTCATGAACGTTGGAATTATAACTTGCGGCCTTTCGTATGTTTTCTTTTCTCCAACAAGTAACTAGCCGACCCGGCGAACTCTGTTCTGCCTTAAAGGCAATAAATAAGCAAATTTTTGAATTTATTAAGTTTTTTTCATTAGAAAATACAAAAAAAAAATTAAGTACTTACATTAAACATCCATTATTGTTTCTGTATTTACAACCTATTTTACTGCGCTCCAGAAGCTGTCAGAACATGTGCTTTATGTCGCCCGGCGACAGAGGCTCAAAAAAGTCTTAGTTAAAAACATAATTTCTTCGGACTGCTTATCAACTGACTGCTCCATCCAAACAAACTTTTGTATATGTAATAGTAGTAAGAAGAACAGCCACTTAAATTCAGTCCAGGAGCTATCCCACCAAACGCTTTCCACCTCTCAGCCTCAGAAGTATAAAAACTCTTAAGTGACAATTGTTTCTGACAGCTTATCACATATAAATTTCAAGGGAAGTAACGCGTTTGTTTATAATTTACTTCACAAAAAAGTCAAATAACACTGAACGCGCCGCTAACTTACAACCTGTTTACTACGCTCCGGAAGCTGCCAGAACGTGTGCTTTATGTCGCTCAGCCATGGAGGTGTCAAAAAAGGCTTAGTAAAAAGGCTTAGTCAATAAGACATTTTAGCTAAATAGATTATTTGCAATAAAAAATATATTGCGATCCTAAATTGAGATAAAAACTATACTATCATTTAAGTTGGACCAAACTGAAACTGCGTGCAAAATTTGGTTAAAATCGGTTCAGTAGCTGAGGAGTGGCCACAAACACAGGGACACGTAATTTTTATATATTAAGATAATAATAATATGAATATGAATATGAGTAATACAGTTCTCATTTTAGTACCCAATTGCAGCTAATCCTTAATTCTCTCTTTCTCTTCTCTGCTAGGAAATGTTTATCTAAAATACTTATACTGATATACATTTAAAAAATATAGTTATTGTTATTTATTGACATCAATCCATTGTTCACTTCTTTGATTGGCATTGGCCCAGCATTGCCAACTATTCATGATTTTGAAAAGATTGTTGGATGTATACATATATATTTAGCATTTAACATTGTCACCAGCTGAGCTGCAACATTGAGGGAATTGTCTTTTTTTTTTTCAATTAAAGATTGTCATAATCCTATTATTTTGAAACATTCCTAGAAAAGGCTAGCTAGACTTTCTAACTGATTTTTCCCTTTTGATAAATTATTGGTAAAATGTATCAAATTTACTTTCAAGTGATTTTTCATTTTGTTCATAAAATTCAAGTTAAAGGATGTATGAGCTAAAACTTATATAAAAAACAAAAGTAATGAATCATATTATAATAAGACACATGAAAACAAGTGAGAATAATTATATGATAGCGATCATAGTTAAAATTCTCGCTATTTGAAAAAAAAAAAAAAAAAAACGTAAACACAATTCGTGAGTTGTTTTAAGTGAAGAAAAAAATATTCATAACTTCTAACGTTCTTATAATTATTAAGCTACATATATGTCTTCTATAATGTATTGGCTGTAAATATCTTATTTTAATTCTATGAAATAATAATTTCAAAACATCAAGATTTTCTAACAACCATTAGTATTTTAAGTAACATCTTCATTTTTAGGAAAAATACGAATCATTCATTTTAAGGCAAAAAACAAAAAGTTTCATTTCTCCATGATACACTAAAACAGAGACTAATCATTTATTTTCAAAATTTGGATATTTTCCATGCTCACGATGGCAGAAGAAAACAGTACTCTACTTGGAGCAATTTCAAAACTTGTTTCAATCTCTTAAATTACGGAAAATGTGAAATTCCAGAGCTTCTCGGTAATTTAGCTCATGTTATTCACGAAAAGAATTTTAAGCAACGAAACACATCAGCTGCGTTTTACACTTTAAGAAGATCAAACTTTTTTTAAAATAAGCCATACGTTTTCTGTAAAGAGCTTTCGCATTTTAAACAAAACTGAAATGTTTTAATAATCGCTACCAGCTGTTATTTTTATCATCACATTCTCTTAAAACTAGCTCTCAAATTCGTTTTTATTGGAGTAATATTTTTGCCCATGACTTAACAGAAAAATAAATTATTTTTTATAATTCTTTGCAATTTATTCTACCTTAAATTTTTGTAATTGTTTCTGGTTTAAGACGGGTTTAGATACAAAAGCAATTTTATAGTATAATGATTTCGAAGAAAGTTTGAGGGGCTTATGCAAGCACAATCGTGCTGCTGGTTTTCAATCGATGAAGCATACTGTCAAAACTTAACTTAAACTAAAGTGAGTGCAACGGCATATTGTAAAGCGCACGACTCAGATAGGGAGATAACATTATTATGTTTGCTTTATAAATCACAAAACAATGCGGGGTTGTTTTTTTTTTCAAATTAATTACAGAAACTTAGATAAGACGTTTTAATTAAACTTTTACGATCACTGACTTTTTTTTCTCTAAAAAATGCAATATTTATCCACATGATAAAGTATAAAGAGGATACAAGTGTATACAAATGTGATGTAAGCTATAATCTATATATATAAAGATGACGGTGTTCGTTTGTCTGTTTGTACGTTTGTAACCGCTGGCCAGAAGCCCCCACAGCACCTACGGACCTGAAACTTGGCTCAAAAATTCGAACGTACCCCGCCCTCGTGCACCTCGAAGCCCAAATTTTTAATTTCGAATTAGTTATTTTTAAATTAATTAATTAGTCTCATTTTTGGTGTATCCACCATAATTGAGGGAGGAAAACCTTCCCCCACCACAAAACATTATATATCGTTGGAGAGGGGGTTTTTTTTCTGAAAAAGAAAAGTTTTAGCACGTTTCTGTCCGTTAATTAGGATAGGAGATATTAATTAATCAAATTTAGTCAATTTTCAAGGCTTAACTATGTACGCTCAACTATGGTACTAGGTCCATTTTCCTGATCAGCTGCTCTTTTGTCCTTGAAGTTACTTTGTGGTTAAAATTGTGCGTATAGATTTAAGCCTTGAAAATTTATTCAATTTGAATGCTTAATATCTCTTATTTCTTTCTTAATTTTCTGTCTTTTTGATTTATTTGGCGAATTGATTTAAACTTTAACATGACTTTAAGTGGAGTTTAAAAGATGGAGCGCATTTGAACTAAAGGATATAATAATTTTAGTTCAGAGGGGTCGGAGGGAATTTAAATTTATTCAGTTGAATTCCTCAAAATTTGGTGTTACCAAAAATGTCAGAATGGAACTATTATTGTTAAAAAAATAGCGATGGCTATCAGCTACTCTTCGTATTTGGCGTGGTAAAGTTTGGCAACAATAGTGATATTTACCAAACCTCCCAGCCAGTGAAACACTTCTTTCTCCAAATTAAAGAAAAAGAAAACGCTCTGTGAAGGAACAGTAGTTGTTTGCAGTCTAAAAAGTATTTTATTGCATGTTTAAAACATGTATATAATGCCGCCAAACCTAAATTTTTAATAGTTCCATTCTGACATTTTCGGTAACACCGCTATGAAGTTACTCTTCGTATTTGGCGTCGTAAAGTTTGGCAACAATCTGGAAATTTACCAAACCTGCCAGCCAGGGAAATCTTGCTTATTTGAGGGTTACTGTTATAGATTGTATTCACTTCAAAGAGATGGTGCGAAAGACATTATATTTCTTGCCTTTTAATGTTCACATTAAAATCATGGAAGAATGGTTGAGGCTGAGCTACCTGACACAATCGGTTCCCTATGTTAATAAATTTAAATTTGGCGACCAATTTTACATTGAAATTACGGTTAAATCGGTGGATTATGTTAAAGTTCAAGGGCAAAATTGCTGTGTTCGTTGAGAGTTTTCGAAAATCTTGCCACTACAGTTATCTCAAAAGTTCCATTGAAACGTTTATTTGGCGAATTGATTTAAACTTTAATATGACTTTTAGTGGAATTCAAAAGGTTGGGGAGCACATTTGAATCAAATATAATAATTTTACTTTAGAGGGTTAGAGTGAATTAAACTTATTTAGTTAACTTCCTTTACATTTGTTGCACGGGCATCGCCGTGCGGATATAGGAGTAATAAATATCTATAACACTCACTATTATTATTTATAAATATTTGTTATTATTTTAATTATTCATTATTATTACTGTTATTTATTTATCTCTTTATCTATATATATTTATCTTTTTTATTTATTTGTTCTTTTTTGAGTGTTTAATTTGTTTTATTTGACAAATGAAGCTTTAACATTTAAAGCTGTAAGTATAACTTTTCATCATGAAACAGCGATTGCTTCGAATGTGTCTTAATACCATGTTTACTTAAAAATGTGATCCTCAAAAGAGAGGGGGAGCTAAAAGTAAAAGAAAACAGTATGAAAGGATAACTACCGAAGCCTTTTGTTGAAGAAAAAGGAAGGTTTTTGAACTGTGCTTTTTCTTTTATTTTTCTGTTTAAAAAAATCTTTCATTTTATGTTTTTGCATCGATACATTTTTAAGAATTTGTTTCTCTGCCTTTACTTCCACAACATACACAGTGGTTTGGTAAATACTTAGAGTGGAGAATACATGTGTAAACGCACAAAGACACATACGGATCTGTATGTTTCAGAAATGCTTTAGTTTGATTAGTTTTCAATAACGATTACGATATTACTTTATTTGAATTTTTAATATGTCGTTCAAGAAACGTATCAGCAAAACATTTCATTATTACGAATAATTTGAGCTGGGAACCATGTGTAAACTTAACTTGAGGCATTTTTATCATTTTTTTATTAAATCTGTTATTTGTTTTATCATGCAAAATTCTGGGATTGATATTTTAACTAATTTCCCGATGATGTAGAGACTCTCTGTTCAGAATTGGATGCCGATGAAATGAAATAAATTTCTTTTGTAGGACATAAAGTTGAAACCAAAAACTATATTCTACACAAAAGAAATATTGTATTCGTTTCATATCATTTGAAAGTTAGTAAAATACTGCCCCAGATAGTTTTTGTTCGAACTATGAGTGTCAGTTAGAACGGTTAAAATAAATGTTTTTAAAGGACTCTGTCTGAAACTATTCAATGGTGTTTACATCAACTAATAGAGTTTATCAATTGATTAATTGGCGTCGATAATCAATTTTTAATTCAACAAAATAAGCGCCGCCTTTTAAAACCTAATAATATTGTTATGTGTTCAGTTTATTTGGTGCCGTAAATCCATCTTGACGAGCTCGACATAGTTAGAACTCTACCCTATAAGTACCGAATAGTGCTTATGCTTAAAAACTTTGCAAAAGCCTTGCAGAAAATTAGAATTACAATTTAGGGATATAACTGGCAAAAACTAATTTTAAAAAGTTCATTATTATATGTAATACATATTACGGATTAGCGAGCTTTCAAAGTAAATGTTGGAACAGGGAAGATTTTACATGGTGTGTATTTTAAGTAATGAGAATAAGTCCACAAAAAATAATTTATTAGAGATATCGCTACAAATATTTAGTAGTCTTCAAAATATGCTCCTTGAGCACCTTCACACTTCTACAGGAGACATTTCTACGCTTCGTGCGCCCCCTGGAAGTCACCAACTGAAGCATCCTTCAAAGCATGCGTGCAAGCCCTTTTGCCATCATCTACGGTCCCGTGGTGGCGCCTTTTGGGGACGGTTTTCACTTTAGGGAAGAGGAGAAGGTCTGCTGGGGGGAGGGGGTCAAGGTCGGGGCTGTAGGGAGACTGTGGAAGATCTTTTGAAACGGCCTCATGGTTTTGCTTTTGAACGTCCGTTAAAGCTTTTAGCACGAGTTTGTCGCAAATCTTCCTCATCCCAAGATCCTCACCGATGATTTTGTGCATAACTATTTTATCCATTCCTAACTGTTCTCCGATCATGCGAACACTTAAACGCAGGTCTGTGTTCAGCAAATTTCGCACACGTTGCTCGTTTTCTGCGGTTCTTGATGTTGACGTTTGACCTGCACGGGGTTTGTCCTCCACGCTCCCCCGGCCTTCTTTAAACATTTCGTGCCATCTAAAACTTCAGCTTGCAATAAGCTTTCCCTGCCATAAGCTTGCTGAATCATTTCCACGCAAAATTTGATTTCAATGCTTTGTCTTATTTTGAGCTTGCACACACTTTTTTTAAAAACGTCTACGCCATGCGTGATAACGCCTCAACTAAAGCCAGCAGGCGACTGCCGAGTGGAGCGTTATCAAGGTCGAAGGCCACACTACCGACTACAACCGGTCGGAGCGCCCTGTGGTGCACACCCGCTTCTGAACAAAAATATTCTCATTACTTAAAATACAAACCTTGTAATAAAGTAGAGTTTGAAAATTGTCACTTCCTCTTTTTTTTTTTTTTTTTTTAGCCAATTATTCCAAATAAAAATAACAGAATTGCTTGATCTCAAACATTAAATGCTATAACCAAGTTAATCTGAAAACATATTTAGACCTATTTTTTTGCTTTGAAGTACGTTTCTTTAGTTTATTACAGAAATAAAATGATAATAGCAGAAAATATACTATTGAGTACGCTTTTCATAATGAAAGCGAATTAAGATGCTTGGCTTGACAACCATGGAAAAACTCCCACTGAAGCTTTCCATTTTTTAAAAGAAACTTGTCAACATATTGCACTTTTTAGTCCACATTAAAGTGTTTATATTTTACTTCTAAATGACACTAAATAAATTTGCAACTCTAATCTTTAAGGTAGCAAAATTATACTTTTATTTACTTCAAGTCTAACATATGAAGCGTGCTGGATAGCAAATATACGCAATTTAAATGCAATATATTTGCATCACTTCCTGAAATATTTTCCTTACTGTTTACCACATATTCCTTCTTTTTATAGATCTTGCGTGGGTGTCTTCAGAGAGAAAGCAATTTCTTATTTAAAGCTGAAAAGTACTGTTGAAACATACAATGTGTGACATGAACTGGAATAAATGTTACATGGCATTTGAGAAAATCTTTTTTGGTGTAACATGTTGAATAGATTTGAAAGTTACTTTAAAGTAACTTATTTCTTTTCGACGGTGCAAAACAAACATTTTTTTACCAAAAAGAACATCGGACTACACTTTTAAAAAAAGATGGTGTTTTAACAGTAAAATACAGCTAATTTTTCAGCAGTTCTACAGTAATAAACCAAAATAATTGCTAATTTTACAGTAGTAAACTACAATCACTAGTTTATAGTAATAAACTAAAATTACTAGTTTCACAATTTATTACAGTACATTTTACAGTTTTAAAGTAGAACTTCTGCCGCTAGTATTATAATGTTATTTTTACAGTATAATACAGCTAATTTTGGGATAAAATTGCTAATTTTACAGTAATAAACTGAAAAATTGCTAGTTTTGCAGCAATAAACTGTAAAATAGCTTGTTTTACAGTTTATTACTGTGCTTTTACAGTTTTAAATTGGAACCTCGGCTGACAGTATTACACTGTAAAAACAACAGTTTTTTTACAGTGTAACTGACCTGTGCTTAGCATTCGCACCTAACAGAAGAAATACAAATACACGTCTTTTTAAGTATTTTTTGTAATAAGAGCAAAAATAGAATTGTTGTTGGAAAGATGAAATAGAATTCTGCTATCGAAAAGAACCCATAAAACAACATTCTTCTGCACGGATTCTGACTTACGCCATTCCCATTAAATGAACGGCACTCCATCTAACGTCGCCGTTGCAGATTAGTTTTCAAGTGCCATTCATTGAAGCAATGTGTAATAAAAAATAAAAATGAAAAAAAAAAGGTTTATTGAACAAAATAAGAATAAAACAATATTTAGACCATGAATGTTATTTTTTGCTTGTGACCGTCATCATTAGCTCTAAAATCAAGGAAAAATCATACAGTTTGATCAAAGAATAAGCAAGATCTGTGGTAACATAAAACAGGTTGGAGAAAAAGTTGGAGAAAAACTATGTTATTTCATGTTTTTATGACTTCGAGGTAAGAAGGAGACAGCTCCTCTTTTGCTAGTTTTGTATCTGAAAAATATTATCCTACTGCGTTCAAGATCGAGACATATCCAAATAGTCCATAATTTAATTATGCTGAAAATTTGTTTATTTAAATTTCACAAACTTTTTAACAATCCTTATAGTGATTTAAGTATTTTCGATATTGCTATGTATGCAAGCCGATCTTATGCTTCTAAAGTTATAATTTATTCTTATCGCTTTACTTCTGTTTCTGCTTTTTGTTTTAATTGCTATGGCTTTTCTATCAAGAGCGAAATTTGGAAATAAATAAAATTATTTCACATGATATTGATGGAAATAAATTTTAACTGGTGACCTTTAAAAGAATAAATATAGATAAGTATTTTTAATCACATAACTCACTATGTTTTCTTAATAGAACCTAATAGCATTTGGATTATAAGTATTAGGAGCCGAACCGTCATTCGGGCAATCGGGGACGGGGGTGTCAATTGACCACTTCTCTTCCCATCTTTACTCTAGAAAATCAATGTATTTTCAGTTTTTGCAGTAAGAACGGGCAGCCCTAGTACAAACATGTGCGTTAGACATCGGTAACACTATATTTTACAATAAGTTTTCATTGAAATCGGTAAATTTGTTTCACAATGCTAAACTATTTAATAACAATCAATATTATAAGAAACGCATTGAAAATCAATTTATTTTTTGGTAACACTTATATATCTGACCCTTTACGATTTTTATACTTTAATAAATTCCTACATTTAGAATGATAACATGTTATCGTTCGTGAAAATCTATGGTTCCAAATATAAGAAAATAAAGTTTTACTATTCCACCGACGTACTGTTTAGGTTGGGTCTACTTAACTAGAAAAAATTTAGTTGGTAAAACAAAGTGAAAAATATCGAAAATCACTAAACTTTCCGAAAATCTGGCATTACGGCATTTGTCTTGTTTTTTCTTCCTGAGATTGAGTCGCTTTAAGTTACAACAACAACGAATCTCGCATTATCGGATTATATGTCTTACTCTATTATACGATGGACACCACCAGAACGTGGCAAATAATTTACACCTGAGCTTGAGCTTCACTGAATCCATCCCCCCCCCCCGACCCAGTGTTGGTTACAGAATCCGCTTATGTTCTAAAATATACATATGCAAAACTAATCGATTTTTATCTTTGTACTCATATTAAAGTGCTTGTTTGAAACTGTTCATTTCATAATCAGGACGACTAAATATCTTTGAAAATATTCTTGAAAATGTGTTTTTACAAAACTTTATTGCCCTTGCCGCAACTCAAGATATAATCCAAGTAACGCTGTCTTTTTTAATGGTTTTTCAGCTACTTTTGACAGTATTTGACATTAAAGCAATATATTTAACCATTACAAAAAAGAAATTGAAAATGTCATAAAAATTTCAACTTTCTGAAAATTTATCGTACTTGCCGCAACTCTCTTGCGGTCATGTATCTTTTAGATTTTTTGTAAGCTTTACATATACCAAAAGGCAACTTCTCCTCATTATCGCGAATTAAAAACCAAAGTGTGATTTTATTTTGTTCCACCCTAACGGACATACATAATTACGTAGATATAGATGTCTCAAGAAATAACTAGGGATGAGCAAAATGGATGTTTCAGATACCTATACACTCGTTGGTACATATGCCAGTGAGAAAACTAAGGTCAAGCGGGGTAATTGTGAAAACGGGGTAATTCAGAAGAAACGACATTAGCGCTTCTGTAAGCAATGGAGAAACCCCCAAATAACACTAGCAACTGTAAGTTCTTATCTTCATTATTAGGTTAGGGATGTTTTTCCATTGATGTCGCAACATTGTACCTGCCATTTAATTACTTATCCTAACCCTTCTCACCAAAGTTGTCAAACAGTTTTTTGCAGTATTCAATTTCCATCCTGTTTGGACTGATAAAATTGTGGTAAGTTATTGTTTTCATTATATTTGCCTTCAGTTATTAAGCCTTTAAAAGGAATCCACTGGAGTTTTGCTGTCTTTTATTTTTAGCACCCTGCAGGATGGTGTTCATAATTACCCCGTATTTTTCTAGGTAGGGGTAGTTATTAAAATTTTTTTCAAAATAGTTTTTCTCCACTTCAAGTCAAATTTTATGATCCAGATAGTTATTTTGACCATTTAACTGAGCCGACGTTTTGTAATGATTAATATAAACTTGTCTTTACGTTTGAACGTCCAAATGCCTCGCACTTATGTGAAAAAGAAGCCACTTCCACAATACACGAGTGAAGACTTATTGAGGGCTGTGAATGATATTACAAATGGGAATATGATATACAGAAAAGCAGTGGACACCTACGCCATCCTTCTGGGTGTTTTGCACAACAGAGTTGCAGGTAAAGTCAAAATTGATAGGATGGGAGCCGGTCGCCCAACGGACATACCAACTGATGTAGAGCTAAGTTTAGCAAAATATCTAATTGCTAGGTCTCGTATGGGGTTTTCTTGTGACAAGGAAGAGTTGAAAAGCCATATTCAAGAATTGCTTTGGCTAATCTGTTGCTCGTCTGTTTCAAAGATGGAAAGCGAGGTGATGACTGGAACCTTAGTTTCAACAAGAAGTTCTGTCAAGAACTAAACGAGCCTACTTTCCCGTACATCGACATCGGCATTCTAGCATCTGATCATTATTCTCCTGATCATCTGAGACTAAACATTATGTCAAACATACCTTTTTAGCACTTAAAGCTGATTTCTAAAAGCAAAATATACCCCTCTCATCAGATGAAATAGAGACATAAAAAGTAAATAAATGAATAAATGAAGTTTTGTCGCACCTTTTAAAGAATGTAACTGTTACAGTTCTTCCGCAGAAAAATTCCTCAATCGTTTTCAAAAAAAAAAAAAAAAAATTAAAAGTACAAAGTACATCAAAACACATTTTATCAAAGAAAGGAAAAAAAACTCGTCCGTCGATAAAATGTCTCGATTTTCACTTTTAAACCGTTGCCAGTTGTTAAATATAAATAAAGAATAAAATGCCCTCGTGAATGAAACACTTTTGTTACAAAAAAAATCGTCTGCCAAAAAAAAAAAATAATAGTAATAAATACAATAACACAAATGAATAAATAAGCAAAAAATCGTCTGCACAGTCAGTCATTTTTTTCTGAGCCTGCAGTTCCGCCATGTTTGTGGAGTCGGAGTCGGAATCAGAGTCCTCACAGAAGATTATTCAGAAAAGTACTTTACAGACATTATTTATCAAAACCATTTTTTTTACAAAGTTAGTTTGAAGGAAATCCGACTTTAAGTTCCAGGATCAACATTCAACTTAAATTCCCCGTAGGCGCTAATGTTAAATTTTTTCTGAACGGTTCAATATTGAACGAAAAATGGTTCAAACCAAAAAGCGAAATAAGGGAATGAACCTCTCCGAGATCTTTCAAACAAAAAAAAGTTTATTCCATTCGGATGGTTCACTCAGAAGTTATTAGGTGGGGAAAGGTTGCTTGAACGGTTCAATGTTGAACGAAAAATGTTCAAATTGAAAATTTAAATACTGTAATGAAGTATCCTTGCTGAGATCCTTCGAACAAAAAAAAAAGTTTATTTAAATCGGACTCAAAAATTATTAGGGGTGACAGCTTGCTTGAGCGGTTCAATGTTGAACGAAAAATTGTTCAATTCGGAAATGTAAATACGGGAATGAAGTATCCTTGATAAGATCTTTCGAACAAAAAAAAGTTTGTTGAAATCGGACTGTTCACTCAAAAGTTAGCATCGCGGGACAGGTTGTTTGAACGGTTCAAAGTTGAACCAAAAATTGTTCAAATCGAAAAATCAAATATGGAATGAGTTGTACTCGCCGAAATCTTTCCAACAAAAAAAAGTTTGTTCAAATCGGAATGTTCATTCAAAAGTTATTAGGGGGAAAAGGTTGCTTGAACGGTTCAATGTTGAACAAAAATTGTTCAACTCGAAAAATCAAATATGGGAATGAGTTATAATCGCTGAGATCTATCCAACAAAAAAAAGTTTGTTCAAATCGGAATGTTCATTCAAAAGTTATTAGGGGGGAAAGGTTGCTTGAACGGTTCAATGTTGAACAAAAAATTGTTCAAATCGAAAATGTAGATACAGGAATGAAGTATCCTTGAAAAGATCTTTCGAACAAAAAAAAGTTTGTTCCAATCGGACTGTTGACTCAAAAGTTAGCATCGCGGGACAGGTTGTTTGAACGGCTCAAAGTTGAACTAAAAATTGTTCAAATCGAAAAATCAAATATGGGAATGAGCTGTACTCGCCGAGATCTTTCCAACAAAAAAAAGTTTGTCCAAATCGGAATATTCATTCAAAAGTTATTAGGGGGGGACAGACAGACCGACCGACAGACCGACACACAGACCGACACACAAATTCCCCATCTCAATACCCTACTTTTAAATTTTTAATTTTTCGATATTCATTTTACCTTTTTATTTTTTTAACTTGGCGATATTTTTTGGGCTTGGCGATATTTTTTGGACTTGGCGATATTTTTTGGGCTTGGCGATATTTTTTGGACTTGGCGATATTTTTTGGGCTTGGCGATATTTTTTGGACTTGGCGATATTTTTTGGGCTTGGCGATATTTTTTGGACTTGGCGATATTTTTTGGACTTGGCGATATTTTTTGGACTTGGCGATATTTTTTGGACTTGGCGATATTTTTTGGACTTGGCGATATTTTTTGGGCTTGGCGATATTTTTGGACTTGGCGATATTTTTTGGACTAGGCGATATTTTTTGGACTTGGCGATATTTTTTGGACTTGGCGATATTTTTTGGACTTGGCGATATTTTTTGGGCTTGGCGATATTTTTTGGACTTGGCGATATTTTTTGGGCTTGGCGATATTTTTTGGACTTGGCGATATTTTTTAGGCTTGGCGATATTTTTTGGACTTGGCGATATTTTTTGGACTTGGCGATATTTTTTGGACTTGGCGATATTTTTTGGGCTTGGCGATATTTTTGGACTTGGCGATATTTTTTGGACTTGGCGATATTTTTTGGACTTGGCGATATTTTTTGGACTTGGCGATATTTTTTGGACTTGGCGATATTTTTTGGACTTGGCGATATTTTTTAGGCTTGGCGATATTTTTTGGGCTCGTTTAAGTTGGACTGTTCACTCAAAAGTTATTAGGGGTGAGAGCTTGTTTGAACGGTTCAATGTTGAACGAAAAATTGTTCAAATCGAAAATGTAGATACGGGAATGAAGTATCCTTGAAAAGATCTTTCGAACAAAAAAAAGTTTGTTCAAATCGGACTGTTCATTCAAAAGTTAGTATCGCGGGACCGGTTGTTTGAACGGCTCAAAGTTGTACCAAAAATTGTTCAAATCAAAAAATCAAATATGGGAATGAGCTGTACTCGCCGAGATCTTTCCAACAAAAAAAAGTTCGTCCAAATCGGAATGTTCATTCAAAAGTTATTAGGGGGGGGACAGACAGACCGACAGACCGACAGACCGACCGACCGACAGACCGACACACAAATTCCCCATCTCAATACCCTACTTTCAAATTTTTAATTTTTCGATATTTATTTCATTTTTTTGTTTCTTTTTGACTTTTTTTTACTTGGCGATATTTTTTGAACTTGGCGATATTTTTTGGACTTGGCGATATTTTTTGGACTTGGCGACATTTTTTAGATGCATTAAGCCAATTTTAATGCTTTTTTCGTCTCTTTTATTTTTAACGGGAAAGTAGGCTAAAAAGAGGTATTCGAACATTCCTCTAATAAATCCTGAACTCCTACGAAAATCTAGAAAGACAGCCAGATACCCCTTTCTGGTATATCATTTTTATAATGAAGTCAAGGAATTCACTGAAAAGCCAGGGGGAAAAGCATGTTCATATTTACCCCATTATATTATGGGGGTATATTATGGGGTATTTATGAACAATTGGGGTAATTAAAAACAAGGGTTTTAAAAAAAATTCCATCAGTCAAAAAATTAAAAAAAAAAGATTGCGCAGTGTAGCAGAAGAGTTAATAGTTGTTTCTGATGAGTGTCCAGATTTTTAAATAGGACCAGCTCCAGGGAGCAATTTGCGTGCGAAAGTGTAAAAATTTGTTCATAATTACTCCTACTGACCCTACTTAATATTCATTTGGAGACAAGTAAAAGGACATTTTTGGTCGTAATTTCAGGAAAAAATTTTCATGATAACAATACTTACTTGCTTTACTATGTAAAAGGAATGACTAAAGTTATTTATTGAATCACTTAAATAATCAACGAAACATTCTTACCTTAAAGTCTCACTAATTACTTGTTTTAACCATCTATTTTCAAACTTTCTTTCTGTTATTTTAAGTTTTGCTTTTGCTTTGCAACTTTTGATTGGCGTTGAGAATATACACTCTCCGTCTTTCATACGACCCGATCCATCTTCCATGGCTGGCAGTTTGATTGCTTTGGACATTCTTATTTATTCCTCATCCATCAATGTATCACTAAACTATCCCAAAAATTTACAGCAGAACTTAGAAAATATTCAACCTTGTGCATTAAGTATTATTCATTCGAACCAGACGAAACACTCAAAGAAATACGAACCCGTGAAATCTTGAGGCACGAGATCAGAAAAAGATTAATTATTCCTTTGAAATAGGCATTGGAAAAATGCATTCAGATAAAAATTCTTCTAACACTAAAACAAAATTACTAGCGGTTTTAATAAAGTTAATTTAACTTGGGGGGGGGGGGTTATATCGCTGTGTAACTATAGCCTTTTGGGAAATACACTTAGCATCAATAAATATGAAAGCCTAGAAGCAATTAGATGTGAATATCAAAATTTAAAATTTGAAGCTAACTAGCACAAATGGCAATAGAAACTCCAATCTGTTTGGAATCAAGAGATAATATCAATATTCCTGACAGGTGCAACGATACAGCTTTGTTTAAAAAAACTATTGAATGAAAACAAAAATGCTCATGGTTTAAATTGTGCAAGTGTTATACGCAATATTTAAAAATTCCATAAACCATGTGCTACTCATTGCATCATATGCTCAGCATGCGTCCAAATTAAAATTAGTTGTGTCTTAACATATCGTCGCATCAGAGGAACAATAGGACATCTTAGAAACAACGGTGAGATATCGTACTTTTATTCTTCGGTGACAAGACACAAATGCTTCTTTAACGAATATTGAAATAAAATTAAACAGTTTACCTAATTTTAAAATACAGTCGACGCGTTATAACGACCACACGTTATAAAGACCATTCCATTACAATGACCAGTGGAAAAAGCCCCAACTTGATTCCCGAAACACAAATATTCCACCTGTTATAGCGACCACCCGTTATAAAGACCTATTTCTTTGGAACGGAGATGGTCTTTATATCGAGCGTCGACTTTATTGACTTAAGTCTAAGAATACACTAGTTTTGATTTTTTTTTTTTTTTTTGAAAAAGTCTGGCCTTTCTGAAGTTAACGAAGGCGAGATCTGTGTCAATTGCAAGTCGTGTAAAATACAATAATATATGTGTAAAGTGCTTTATATTATTTTTTAAATTTATTTGCTCCATTAATCCATAAAATTGCTTTAAAAAAGTTAGTTATTATTCGCAAAATCAGGTATGCAAATAATATTTCTTAATTATTTCAGATAATAATTGAACAAATTAAATATTTATTGAAAAAATTAATTATTAAAGGTTTCTGAACTAATTTATTTCGTTCATTAAAAAGTGTATTGTGTCTCGTGAAGCTAATTTGGCTAATTCAGAACTGTATTGCCAAAACTATTTAACTTATTTTTACAACTAATCAGTTGTCTGAAAAACCAAGTATGCAAGTATCTTCCAGAGGAAATAATTTAGAATATATAGTGCTCTAATGCATATACGTATTAAATAAATAATATATTTCATTTTAATTGCTAAGTAATTTTATAATTCAAAATACTTATTGAATAATAATGTACCAAATCAACAGTTAAATTAAGTAAATCGTTTAAAAAGTCAAACTTTTAAAGACTCCGGTAATATAATTTTTCCTTAAAAAAATATGTATTTATAATGTGATACTATTTAAGAATATGGGCTACAGTATTTTTCCTTTTTGAACGGATGCATGAAGCATTGATACCAATCATTTGTACAGTATAATCAAATAAACTTTTAAGATAATCCATCACCTGCAGGATTTTAATATAACACGCATTCAACACAAGCTTAAGGGAAAATCTTTATAAATTAATTCATACTTCGCAGTTCCAGCAAAAGAGCCTTGAAAGTTAATTGGAAATTATAATGCAACCATCAAATCAATCATCCGTATAAATTCTGCATTTGAAGCTTGATTAAATTTACATTGCTGTTTTCGCTGCATATTTCAGACATATAAATTAAATTCCATTTCAATCAACAGCAGGTGACATAATGTAGTAACAGAAATGGAGCTAAATTTCTGCATATTATTAAGAATGTGGTCTTTCCTAGAAAATTGTAGTAACGCAGCTAAGGTAAGCTTATTTGCAGTATTAATTAGAAGTGAAAAGGTTTTCAACAAGATCACAAATGATGTCTTAAAACAAATTAAAAATGAATTTCTGTATAAGTTTATGTTACTTTTTACAATAAAATTAGTTAAACGGTTTATAAATACTCTGCAGCAAACATATAAAAGCATAACTCGCTGTAGGATATTTATTCAAAATTTAAAAACAGTAACTAAAGTAAAGCAACAAAAAAGTAACAAACTCTTTGAGGTCATCAAGAAAAAATACAAGAAATTAAAAAGAAAAATATTTCTCTCACTGCTTATGTTTCAGATGAGAACTAAGTATTTTCAAAAATGCATCAAAATCTTCAGTAACATAAAAAAACTCTTTTACTTTATTTCTAGTCTTGAAAATTTTTTTAATTAAAAAAACTTTTTTTTCCAAAATTTGGAAATTCAAACCGAAGGCAAACCACTTGCCAATTACTTGTAATAAACTTCATTTTTTCTTCCTCTCTTTTTTCTTAATACTCATTGTAATTTCAACTTTTTTGGAAATAAACAGCTTATCAAATATTCGATTTGACGACATTTTCTTCAGCTTTGAATTTTTCAAAAAATATTTTAATACGTAAAAAACTTCTGTATATGAAGCTATGGGTGTTCTAAGGCTTGCACGGAGAGTGAGAATTTTTGTCAACGCTGATTTCACGGTCACAATAATGGAAAACGTTGGAAATTTTGGAATTGAAACGTCCACTCCCAAATTGATTAGTGTATTAAGAAGCCACGAATGACGGAACTTTTGTTTGTAAAAAAAATGTTTTCTGACGCATTCGAAGCTCTGACTTCACGTCACTTCACTCTCCAGGGTCCTCCGTATCTGCCACAACTCGTGGTTTAACCGGAATGAGGCCCTGAAGAGCACTATGTTCTTTTGATCCAGAACAAAGGCCGAGCCAATCCCTGGTCCGGTACCCCCAGAGGTATCGTTTCACTTGGAGCACTTTGTGACCACGACCCTTATTTTACGTCTCCCAGGAACCATTAGTAACGACGGTGGATCTTTGATCGGCAGGGACCCTCGGGTTGCGACTCCGACGCCTTACCGATCGGGCTACTACGGCCCTCATAGCGGCCGTCTTTCCGCAGTGCTTTTTTTTATTTTCTTTCTAGTAATACTTTACAAGTTGTATTTAACAAGTTGTACTTAACAAGTTGTTTAGTGCTTCAAATGCTATCTAGCCCTGTGATGATACATTATACAAGTTAATTAAAGATCATCCACTCTCATGTTGCCATTAGTCTTTAATAATAATGTTGTTCTGTAGTTCTTGTTTCGTGCCAGCTGTGCTGGCAATTTGCGGTGTGATGCTTCGTTTTTACAAATGTACCGTAATTTAGTGTAAATTCCGACTTCCACAGTGCACACATGTCATAAAGACCCGTTTATAGGGCAGGCAACCATTCACAGCACAACAGATTGGACAAAGGATGCACACAAAGGACAAGAACGAGAGAGAGGAAGTACATCCATACCCGAGGCGGAATTCGAACCCGGAACCACACCATCCAGTCAGACTTATCAGTAGGAAGGACAAAAGAGGCCGGACGTTATAATGATCTTCTTTACAAATGAAGGGCCAGGGGAAAAAAAGATGAAAGTCACTTTTTCGTCAATTTTGAGATATTAGCGCTATCTAGGGGCTATGAAGGACTAGTATCCTCTGGTAGAACAACAAGGGGGAAAGAAGATGAGAAGCGACCGAAATGAGCATGAAAACTCGAAAAACTACATAAGGAGCTACGAGAAATCAAACTTTGTTCTTCTTTTTTCTCGAAATCGCTTTTTGGTCACTTTCATCTTTTTGCCCCCTGGCCCTTTAAATGCTTAACGTCTGCAATATTTGCCCCATGCCAATCTTTCCGAAGCCAGTTTTGGATTTTCAATAGTCTACTCTCCTCAAGGAAAAGTCGGTGTTAAATTTCGAACCTTCTTAAGTTCTCACGTTCTCAGTGGCTACATATTAATGGAAGGCTCTACTGTCTCATTTTAATGGCCCTCACTCATCTTAGGAGCACTATTTTTGAACTACTCTGTATTACCCACGAATTGGTTTTTATTTATTTATTTATTTCCTTGTTTTTTTGGATTTGTTATACACATTACAAGTCTTTAAAAACCATGGTTTTAGTACACTGAAATGTAACATCTACTAAATTAAGGGACAGAAGAAACACTACAAGCAATTTCATTTTAATTTTACTGCTTTCCTCATAAGCAGCGATATTAGCAGTTCCGATGAGACAAAATATGTGGTTCAAAACCTTTCGAATATTTTAGCACCCGAACATTAGCATTCTATTATTAACGATCTTCCATCATCAGTTCTTAGAGTTCAGTAGATGCACTTGAAAATTTATGAAGTTTGTTGAGCCTCATTTATCAGAACAGAATATCCATACTTTAAACGCCTTGTTAAGTTAATTACTTGGAGGAAGGATCAAACTAAAAGCATCAGCCATTGCAAACTCTAAGAGAAAGTGTATCCTCTCATCTTTCAATGAAATGAGATAAGATCATCATTTAGGCTCGTTATAATCAAAAATTAAATTTTGTGGTAAAAGAATGGTTTGCACCAGGTTTAATTTAGGCTGCCTGTAATTTATCTTGCTCTAAATTGTAAAATGTTTAATTCCTTCTCACTGCTACTAATTTATAAAGAAACGTCTATTAACTATTTTAATTTGTTGCAAAACAATCAAACCAAAAAAAAGAGAAGAATTCGTCATATTAAGCAGAAAAATACATTGCATAAATAAAATAATGTCTCAAAGTTTAAAATTAAGAGAAAATTCATGGTTTTTGAATGAAAAGTACGTGCTTATTAGCAAGAGTTTTGTTATTATTACTGATAAAATGTATTGCATTAATTGAACCGTTTATTTCAAAAATCAGTCAACAGACAAATTTGTTGTTTTGAGAAAAACGAAAAAAACTGTTTAACAACGAACTGCTTTTTATTTAGGTGTTGATTTTTTTAGGCTTAAAGTAGACCTCATTTGGATACTTTACCGACAAAAAAATATTTTCTTACGTCTTTTCTTCAGTACAAAAAAAATTATTAAAACTTTGGTAGTTGACTGCTTTTTGCAATAAACTAATCGTTCACGCGTATTTTCAGAGCTTTGCTCTCAATTTTTGTAATATCTTGTAGTAAAAATGAGAATGTTAGGGAAAAACATTATATTTTTATTTATCATCTACTAATTATATTATTATGTAAGGTATTTTTTGTCATATTTTGGTTCCTGGAGAGATAGCTATTCGTTATGGTAAACAATTTCGACTATGTTTTCACTATTAGTAGTTGGCCAATTCAAAATGCTGGTGTAGAAATTTTCATATCCAATTAGATATTGTTTGAGATTGTTTAGATCTCAAATTTTCTTTACATTAATAGGAACCTATAATGATAACGACAAAATAAAAAAGTTAAACTAAAATATGAACGAGAGTTGATAAGGTTGAGAATAAGATGTAAGTTTATATCAAGGAAAAAGAAATTCTCACCTTTCCTGAAGGATATGCCATTTCAGTAGGCAATTCTGGTATATTTTGTGTTTTTAGAAGTGAAAATGTAGACTCAATGAATCCATCAATATGTGGCTTTACCACCACTCTCCCATGACTTCTGTTATTGTAAATGAACTGCTTATAAGTTGATATTTTGAAAATATCTTTTTCATCCTTAGGAATACCTCTTCCTGAGGTTTCATCTGAGTGGGTTATTTTTTTATAATACCGTGGCCACCACGTTTTGAAATTAAAAATATCTTTCGGTGTAACTCTATGGATGGTAAAACGACTTGTTTTACTAGCCTTTAAAATAAGTTACTATACTCATCTGGAGTATAAATTCTATCATCCCTTCTTTGACTCTTTTTATAGATCCAAAGTCTCTGTCACATGGGGAGAATGAATGTTCACGAACAGGAAAGTTGTGAATGATTTCATCAAAACGTCCTTTGTCACAAAGATTCATTAGAAATCTTACAACCGTATGGTTTTTATTTTGGCCTGATGGTCCGTCACTAAAAAGGATGAGCTTTTTTATAGTTACAGGTATCTCGGTTTGTATGTAGTGTAGTAAAAAACTACATACCTCATTTGGGCTTTTATTACCTTCTCCTTCATGATAAAGGTAAATTTTTGATTTACTACTTTTTAAATCATGAATACTGAAAACGTTTACCCATAGTTGTCTCATATAAAAAATTTCCTGGACAGGAATATTCGGGAGAGGCAAGTTTTGCATGTAATCAAAGCATAGGGCTGAAGTTTCATTATCCTCATTCTTGGATGCTTCTTTTAAATTAGCATAAAATTTTGTAGCCCTCCTTTTATGTACCATTAGCTCTGCAGCTGGCTCACGTTTAGTATAGTCGTCTAGAGTTTGGTCTTTTAGGTTTACCTTTAGGCTTTCGCATTGACTACAAACATCTACTTGCGGTCTACCGAAGGAGTACCCAAAGTTTTCACGAAAATATAAATAATAGAAGTTATACTTGACAACATCTTTTAGATTAGGATGGTCATTAATGAATAATTCATGCATTTTCGTAATATTTAAACGGGAATCAAGGTATTTTCTGCGTTTTTCCCAGTAGTGGGACTCTTTAACTTCAAATTTAGAGATTTGCTCATGAATAAGCGCGCAAATGTGACCCGAAATGGCATTGCCACTTTTGTTTTGACCTCTCTCGTCTTTAGGGGTTGTATTGGTACATAATAACTGACATATTCTCCCTAATCTGTTGTGCGAAATTCCATGAATTTTCATAAAAACATTTTTGCAAACATGTTTCAATTTCCCACTGATTTTTAAATTGTATTTGTAAGAATAATTTCTTTTAAAGGCTTTTCTTTCAGAATTTTCCACACTTGATGTTTTCTCTTCAGCATGGTTTTGATTTTTCGTTCTACGCATAACTTCACTAATTTCTATTAGGGTTTGAATGTATGTATCTTGTGAATTTTTGTTTTCAAGTTTGTGGAAATAACCCCAAGTTTCATTTGTTACATATTCATTCATGTTTAAATAGCATTTCATTTTGCAATTACATGTTAAAAATATTTAAGCCCTATTAGCATTTCATGGTAACATATCACTGGTATATTGATATAGAGCTCCATGCTTTTTGCCAGAGTTTGTTGACTTTAAAGCCCATTATCTCAAAATCAGGTTTTTGCGGGTTAACTCCTTTTTGCATAACACCATCCATTTTTAACCTATAGTGTATTATTTCGACAAAAAAACAGTGTGCGAGTGATATATTTTAAAATAGGGTGTATCCAAAAAAAACTTTTTTTCACATAAAATTTCCTGTAGTTCGACGGGATAAACAGTAATAAATCCTTGTCCTCGTCTTGATTAGAAGAATTGGGGTTAGAATCTTGATTTTTCAAACAGTTTCCTTCAAATAAGTTTGAATTGGAACAACAGCACTAAGTGTTCCGATTCACCCCGCAAATTTTTTTCCTATGACATTTTTCAGAATTCTTCATTTTTATGACACAATTTATAAAAAATGTAAATTCTAATGGGGTATTCTGTTGTTCAGATACATGTATTATTGAAACATACCACTCTTAGTTTTTAAATATAAGAAGGTTTGTTCTTGCATATGAAGTTTTGCGGTCTATGAAAATGTGATGTTTTCTAGCATTCCACGAACAGCCCTCCTTAGAAGCCAGTACCGTTGCCAGATTGAAAAAAGTAATTTTTTCCTACTTTCTATGATCTTACCTTTCTAAAAAAAAAAATTCATGGCGAAAAATACCCAATAGTATCTTTATGAAGAATTTCTTCGTACGGTCGGGAAGTTTTGTTCCGATTGACCCCGCTGTTCCTATACACCCCATTTTACGGTATTAATTTTAGTATAAACACAATTTTTTGTTAATTTGAGTTAATATCTTGAGTTGCTGGTCATTCATTATACAAAATTTGTTCATTTCTATTTTTATTTCAAAAAAAAATAGGAATCACTACTTCTATTAGGGATAAAGACTTGCTGCATTTTACTTAATAAACAACTAGTTACTTAATATTATGAAAGACTTTATATATCCTTAGATTGTGTGCGAATTTTTATTGCTGTGGGTCAATAGTTTCGGTCATCTCTAGAGCCATTCACTATTAATGGATCGCTAATTTTATGGGCGCTTTTTTTCTCTTTTTTACCATATATTTTTCCAATGGGAAAAATGGTTCTTGGTTACATTAGTGCCGAAAAGTTACCATATGATATCTTAAATTGATTTTTGGCCCTATTGGAATGAAGAATTGCAATTTTTTATTTAAAAAAAAGGAAAAGGATAATAAAAATATGGTAAAATGTACTCATTTTGTATAGTGAACGCTCTCAGATTTAACTGAAGCATTGGTCCACTCCACTTCATTAACAAAATGCACGCATTCTGACTAGACCATATGAAAGCTTTTAGGTTCTATTAGAACTAAAGTTAATAATTTATTTTCAATAAAAAAAGTATTAAAAAAGAAAAAAAATAACATATATTGTGTAATGAAAGGCCTCAAAGGTAACTAAATATATTTACGTAGAGCAACCAAGGTTTACACACACTCTAAAGATACTACATGGCAACCGTTTGGCCCTATTAGAACAAATAATTCTTATTTCTCATTCTTTGAGAAAATGATTAAAATTGTCGAACTTTTATAATAAACTAGCTGCCAGGGCAGCTAGATTAGCTTCCTGCGGCATGTTGATGCATAACATCTCCCCTCTCTAACTTTTACCTCATTCTGAAGTTATATTATTTGATATAATTTAATGTTCATTCGATTTCAAGACATACCACGCACGTGGCCCGGCGTTGCACGGGCACTTCGTGCCCTGAAAGTAGTGAGAAAAAAATTTAAAGAAACTACTCCCCGCCAAGGCGGCTCGCTTACAGGCGCTTCACGCCTTTACTTTTTTCCTATATAAAAAAAATCATTCGAATTATTGAGATGCTTCACGCCTTCAAGATGGTGAGGAAAGTTTCAGTAAGTTCAGCTCGCTCAAAGGAAAAAAGCAGACATAGATACTCAGTTTTTAATATAAGTAGATGGCTCTTCAACAAATAAATGTTTCAAAATATTACCAGTAGCTAGAGATAAAAATTCTACGTAAGTGGCCCGCTTATGAGTTTCGTGTTTGATTTAGTTAAGCCTTCATTCAAAATTCTCATTATCATTGTTATTATTGTTTCATAGCAACGACGGTTTACAAGAATGGATTTCATATTTAATCATTTATTAGGCTTAATCGCTTTAAACTTGACTACTTATTAATTGATATCTTCGCTAATTAAAATCGTATAATTATATCAATTGAAACTAATGAAGACTGAAAAATTACCTATCTATCGGTACCTGGTTCGACTTTCATGTCATTGGCGTTCAGGAGAAAGAAGCGTGACATAGAAAGAAAGATAGTTAGAAAGAAAGATAGTTAGAAAGATACTCAGTTTTTAATATAAGTAGATGACCCCAGAGGCATCTGAGAACACTAACTTAGATCAAAAAATGTTGTACTCATACTAACAGTAACCTAAGGCAATTTTGCCGCACTATTAGAAATTTGATAGCCGCAATGTATTTTATACCTGAAAAAGGTTTGTTTACACGAGATGCTTCCTGGTTTTGGATTCCACTAAAAGAACCGTCGATCAACTATAGGCAGTTCAAACTCTTTTTTTGCTTACCAGTGAATCTACAAAGACTACTTGAGACCAAAATACTGTTGGTCCCTTGATCATTTAAAGATGACTTTGCTTGATGAACATACACAGCACCATTATCATTTTCACTTTCTCTTCTCTATTCATCATTTTCTGGAGAAAAGGAGCTTTCTTCGTCCTACGTAGCGCATTTTGCTCAATATTGTGCCCTAGCCCATATTGTAGGGTTCTCCAACTGGATTTTCATTTCTAATGACATCCATCTGTGTAGAGTCGACCCTGCCGGCCACCTTGTCTAGTGGTCATAGAAGTCTAACCGAGATGGAGTGGTCCCGGAATCGAATCCCAGCTTGAGCATGAATGTACTATCTCTCTCCTGTCCTTGTCCTTTCTTTGCGTGAATGTGTTGTTGTGCTGTGAAAGGTTACCTACCCTATAAACTGGCCCCTATGACCTGCCTGTACTATGGAAGTCGAACTGCGCACCAGATCATGATACAGTTGAAAAAGTGGAGCAGCGCACCCCGAATTTGCCAGCCTATCTGGTACAAAACAGCAACAAGAGTTGTTCCTTGTGTTGCTTCACAATGAACCTTAAATTATGATTGCTGATCACCTTCTTGAGTATCCAAAGCGTCACTACTCTACAGTTTTTCTACTCGTTATTGGAGGACTGAAGTACTCTTGCCTAATAATTTTTATCTATGTGCTTTAAATAGCGTATTTTGCTATTTTTTCTGTCAAGAATAAATGTTTCTGAGCCCACTCAGACCAACTGAAATGTTTTTCTCCCTTAAAAAATAAAAGGAAACACGTTTCTCATAAAATATTCTGTACTATAACAAAAGAAACTTGTAGAACTCCTAATAACTGAAGAAAGTGAGCTTTATACCCTTTTTAATTTATTTTTTATTAAAATAGAGATTTTTTTCATCGAAATCGGGGTTAAATTTTAAATAAGTATATTTTAAATAATTTATAGGCTAAGCGTACATGAGAAGTTAAAAGACTAATTTTTGTATACTGCAAAGTGGTTTAATTATGATCTAACTAAAATTATATCTTTTTATGCAAAAGTCTGAAAAAGTAGACGCCTTTTGACTTTTTAAAACACAAAATGATATTCCTGAATATTTTTAGCTCTGCATGTTTCTTGAATTTTTGAACATTTTTAAAATTCAAATAAACCATTTATTAAACTTTATAAACCCTACCTTCCACATTCAAAATTCTTCGTGTAAAAGATATGCATTGCGACCTATTTTTTAATTTTAGAAAACGGAATTCTTACTTTTCCTGCTTATTCTTTAAAGCTTAAATATGGCATCATTATATTGTCTGAACTCGCTCTTTCGCTTTTCTTATTTTTAATTCGCGTTAGAAAATATTAAAATACTTATTAGCTTTGGTTGAGAAACTTTTATTCTGCAGTTTCTTATAATACTTCAGGTAAGTTCGTAATAATGAACAAAAAATATTCGAATACATTTCTGAGGTAAAGCAATTTTCCAATATTTCTAAGTGTCTGGACCGAAACATTTCTCTCTCTTATTTTGATCTTACTTATTAGGTACGTACAAAAGAAAAATTAAAATAAAAAAACTGCATAGTAAAATATTGGAATTAAATGAAAATTCTAAAAGAAACAGTAATGCGTTTTATGTACTTGACTGCTTGTTTTTTTTCAAAAAGTCTTAACATATATTACTTTTTCGCTTCAAGTGGGAAATATGCTCTGTCTATGCGTTAAAAAAGAAGCATTTTCGTGCAAAACTAAATATTTTAATTTAATTTAGGAAACACAATTATTATATAGTTCAAATTCTAATTCTCAATCCTAAAATTAAAATTGTATTTTTTTTTTTTTAAATTTTGTATTGAGAACCGTAGACGTCAGAATGAAGTGTACATTTTTATGAAAAATTACTTGGAAATCATTTCTTCACTTTGTGGATTTTATCTAAGCAAAAAAGTACGAAACTATTAAAAATCATTTTGAGCTGTTAAATATTTTTAAAAATTTCGTGAACTATTCGATACGCAATATTCGTTAAACGGTAATTTTTGTAATGCCTAAAGAAGTTAAAACCAAACAATTTCTATGAAATCTAAAAGGATTACACAAAATAATGATAGGTAACTTTCCTAAATTGGCTTACATGTGTAAAATATTAACCAACATTGTGAGCATTTAAATTTTATGAACTCAAACTGTGGTTCAACCCGTAAATTTCAGTAAATCATGTTAGTTATGCTTTGACTAGTTTTAAAGATTTCAAGCTAAAAAATGTGTCAGTTATCTTAAGTATAATTTTAATGATATACATATCATTAAAATTACACGAATGAAAAAAGAAGGAAAAGCAAAAAGCAATATTTCGCATTTTTCTCTTATAAAATAAAAAAGTGTTTGTTAAAGAGTTTATGAAATAAAACTAATCAATTAATAATTTTTAATTACGTTTTCTTATCGCTCATCCACAAGGTAAACAAATTAAATAGGAACTTTATGAAATATCCTTAATTGATGGCTTTATAAAGAGTTCATTTTCCTGCTAAATTCATGAAGAAAAACCATTATCTATTAAACGCAGTGAATAAAAATGTTAATTTAAAATTACTTTAGGCATTAGCATTAAAAATGGGACGTTAGCGGTATCGAAATTTTGAAAATAAACTTCACATTGAAAGGAGGGCACAATTATGTCATTGAGGCTATCAGGAAGAGAAGCAATTTCAGAAAGACGGAAAAACTAATAATAAAGTTACTGAAGAGTATGTGTTGATAGAAAAATGCAAAGGTATGGAATAATGGATTTCAAATTCTTGGAAATAAAAAAAAATCTTCTTTCCTTCTTTCCTATTAAAATTCGTATTAAAATTAAATTGTGCAGGTTAATAAAATTTTTCGAAAGACATAATACTATAACTATCCAAATATTAGTGAATATTATTAAAATCCCATATGATAGCTTTTTTATGTGCTCCAAAGCTACAAATTGATTTTTTTTCTTGAGAAGTTCTATGTTTATTTATAGAAATTAACTTCTTTAAAATAATACACACCCAAACGCATACATACATACATACATACATACATATATACATATAAATTGTGCGTTAGCTTGTGCGTATGTGTGTAACTGGTCCTTTAATCATAATGTTAACTTTATGAATATTTTTGCAGAAATGAAACTTGCTATGACTGCTGCTTTTGCTTCTTGTTTTACATTATGACGTTCTTGCTGCATAATTGAAGTTAACGAAAATTGTTGCTTCTCAAACTTTCTTTCTGTGTATGTGTGTGTGTGTGTACTTTACTCTGACGGACCGAAATCCGGAAGTATCGACAATTGCTGTTAAGCATCAGCATTCACACATGACTGAATAACACGAAAAGCTGAATATTTTCGTTGAAGCACCGGTGAATGTTGGCATTCTCTATCTTCGTTTTTTTTCTGCATTTGTGTGTATGACTTTGTTACTAAATTTATCTCACTCTCATTGAAATTTTAATTATTTCAAGAAGCTGATTCTAGAAACGGAACGTTTGGTACGCGTTCCGTAGTAAATTCTTTTGCACTTAAGTCAATACGTCAGAGCTAGTAACAGACTTTTTTTTTTAATTTTTATAAGCGTAACTGAAATGCAACGTTTGCAGCAAAAAAAGAAAATGAAAAGTATTCAATCTAAGCAGCGCTATAGCTCTATAACGCGTTGAAAAGATCTCAAAAAATAATACTCTAGTTCCTTTGTCCCCCGTTTTCGAGCGCTTTCATTGAAGAATACCAAGTTTCCAAAAATGTCTTTACGAGAAGAATTCACAGAACAAAGAAAAGATGATAAAATATTTTAGTGGCAGGAAAACATTTTTTCCTGAGTTTGGAAAAGAAAACGTGGCTATATATTTAAAGGTCATTCTCCTCTTTTTTTTTCTCCCATTATAATAGGAATATTTTTATCGGACACTCAGAAAATGTGTAAAGATATTCATTCTATGCACTACACTAAAGCTATGACTCCCAACTTTTCTTGCTTGCAAATTCTTACCCAAGTTCGGAAGAAATCGACGAACCTTTTGAGCCGTAGTCAGTTTTAGGAAAGAAAACAATAAAATTTGGGAGATAATTTTAACATTGTGTCTATGTAGTGCAATATTTCATTACAAACTAGAGGTTCTGTATTGCGTTAAAGCCACCTTTAATGTCTTTATTCATTTTCTTTAATTTAGCTAGAAAGTATTCTAAAAACTAAAACGAAGAAAATAAATACCTTTGTGCGAAAGATGTAGAGTTTAAATCCAACGTTTAAATGCACAAATTTACAGGTATACTGTAAACACGTGTTTCGGGGCTACAAGGAGCCCCTTTTTCAATACAAGAAGTGTGAGCTTTAGGATGAAGAATCATCCGATAAAAGCAACACATTCGAACAAAAGATAGTATAAATAGCAAAAACTGGAAATAAACAAAACAAACAAGACAATGCTTAGAGCCGAAATTTATTACATGAAACCATCAAGAAAAAACCGTTAAGAAATAAATTTCCAAAAGATCCGATAGATCTTAAACATTCATTTTTTGACAATGTTTAAGATCTATCGGATCTTTTGGAAATTTATTTCTTAACGGTTTTTTCTTGATGGTTTCATGTAATAAATTTCGGCTCTAAGCATTGTCTTGTTTGTTTTGTTTATTTCCAGTTTTTGCTATTTATACTATCTTTTGTTCGAATGTGTTGCTTTTATCGGATGATTCTTCATCCTAAAGCTCACACTTCTTGTATTGAAAAAGGGGCTCCTTGTAGCCCCGAAACACGTGTCTACAGTATACCTGTAAATTTGTGCATTTAAACGTTGGATTTAAACTCTACACTAAAACGTAGTTGCAAAACAACTAAATACCAGCACTGATAAAAACTGACTTTAAATAAATGCAAAATTATTTTAACCAACCGATTCTAAAAAACGTACAAACGTACGTTAGCTAAAAAAAAGCTTTTATAGTTTTATTTGTGGAATTTTTTTTTAATTAGGCGATATTCTTAATATGTTTCCGTATTTCTGCTTCAGGGAAGGAGGGGAAATGCGAGATGATAGTCAAAATGATTTGATTACCGCAAGTATTTTATCTTCGCCTACACAGTTTACATGAATCTGATTCAGAACTGTGTTAACACTGAATACATTATAAAATTACATTTGCTCAACACTATTAGTGCTTGGATGTGAAGGAGTTGGCTATTGCAGCAATTTAAAAACGAAATTCATATTATTGTTTTTAAAAAATGTTTTTAGCTACAAATAATACTAGTCGAAGAGAGTATCACTTACATCACTTTTTCATTGTTCTATTCCTTCAGCCAACTTGTTGACATGTTTACTTCAAGATAAATATTAAAATAAAAGCACTTTTTTTTTTTTATTATTGAATTAAAGGTCAAGTTAAGACCCCAGCAGATAGATATTAAGGATACTTCATTCGCCCTAAAAGTAATTTTTGATCTGAATTATTTTTTTTAATTTCATTTTTGTGGTAAAAAGCTTGCAGTATCCAAATTAGATATTTTGTTCCTTGCTTACTGTCTAGCTGCATCGATTGAATATTACTCAAAATCGCTGCCAACGAGAGCATACTGTTACCGAATCAGCTTCGTTAGATCATAAATATTCTTATGCATCATTAATTGACATCTCAAAGCATTGAAAATTCTGAATCGTTAGCAATTGACGCATATTTCCATCGTAAAGTACCATTATCGAGAATTCACACTGCCCTAATAGCATGTAGTCTGACAGTTCTTAAAGTTATTATAGAATGATTCTTTTTAACGTTTTTTAAAAATCGTCATTTGCAGTACTACAGGAACATTATAGATTTTTTCTTAGCAATTAATTTGAAATTTTCCTCTTAGAAAAATATTTGATATCTAACGTTCGTTTTCAGAGCAATTATTAAAAAATAATAATAATTACTGTAAAATATGGGAGTCAAATGAAACCACTTTGAGGTTCATGGCCCAGAATCTTTCTACTTTATAGCTTAATTAGCACCAAATTTCACGCATTCACCAGAAGATCTTAGGAGATAAACAATAATAAGATCCATGTAAAAATATAAGTACAAATTGTGTTTTTCAGAAGTTTGAACACAAAAAATTCAATTTTACTTCTTAGACGCACGGATCCCTAATAACGCCAAGTCTGAAAAATCTTCAAATAGTACTCTAACTAAAAAGCATTGAAAAATTCTTTATTATAACGGGATTTGATATTCTAAAAAAAATCAAAACTCCGTACTTACTTGAACCGAAAGGTGAAATATCCATTGTCACATTTTGGGCACTGATCAATAACACAGGTCTGCAAAAATACACTTTTTAAAAATTGTTTTGATTTAGCTAACTGATCTTTATGTACTCTTTTGCGATGATTTCAAAAATGGTATTGGTTTTTTTCTATCACGTAAGGCTTGCCTACAAAATAAAGTTGAAGTTTTTGAAAAAAGTACAAAAAATCGGATAGTTTTGTTTTTTTTTATTTTAACGTAAAGTAAAAGCAGAAAAAAAATCACACCTAGCTAAAAGGAGCATAAAAGTGATGGATATGTGTTGCAAAGTTATTATAAGTCTTTGAGAAGGAATAAGGCAAGTTAGGTCCATGAGGAACACGGCGAATAGCCGAACATACACTGGCGGAAAAAAAAATCCCAACACCAAGAAAAAATTACTGTAGAGTAATGAAATTTGGGTAATGCAATTGTCTAGTTAACATGCTTAATTGATTAAATGTACAAGATCACTGGCTAATTTAAGCTGAAGAAAATGCTGTGCAAATGTGAAATTATGTTAATTTAATAGAGGGTGTAACCTTCAGAATTTTGAAGGCAAGCCTGCAAGCGTGCATGCATTATGTCATACAGATGCCGAATGTCACTTTGTGGTATGGAGTGCCATGCTTGTTGCACTTGTTGTGTCAATACTAGGACCGTCATTGCTGACTGTGGATGATGCTCGAGGTGCCGTCCAATGATATCCCATCCGTTATCAATTCGAGACAGATCAGGTGATTTTTCAGGTCATGGTAACATGTCAGCACTCTGTAGAGCACATCGCGTTACAGCAGCGATGTGAGGGCAAGCATTATCCTGTTGGAAAACTCCCCCTTGAATGCTACTCATTAAGGGCTGTACTACTGGTTAAATTACCAGACTGACGACAAATTTTCAATCAGTGAGTTTGGGATAACCACAAGAGTGCCCCTACTGTCGTAGGAAATTGCTCCAGAGACCGCGACTCCAGGTGTGGGTCCCGTGTGTCTAGGCCGTACCGCTTGGATGCAGGCGGTCCCCTGGCTCCCTTCTGACTAATATACAGCCACCACTGGCACTAAGGCAGAATCTGTTTTCATCAAAAATTACAACAGATCTCCACTCCGACCTCCAGTAAGCTCTGTCTTGACACCACTGCCGTCGGAAACGGCAATGATTTGCAGTCAACGGAATACCGGCTACAGGCTGCCTGGCTCGGAGCTGTCCTTGAAGTAAACAATTTTTTACCGTTCCTTGGGTCACGACGGTACCAACTGCAGCTCGAATGTCAGCCGCAGATGCAGTACGATGCGCCACAGCCGTACGCAAGATTCGGCGATCTTCCTTCTTAGTCGTGCCACGTGGCAGCTCGGAACTCGATCTTCTTGAGGTAGTACCATCCCTTGACCATAGCTTCCAATAATCATGCATGATGGAAACATTCCCCTCCAAGTCTTTCTGCAATATCGCGAAATGAAAATCCACCTTCTCGTAGCCAAATTGTACGACCTCGTTTAAACTCGGTGAGCTGTTGATAATGGCTTCTTCGTCTTCTTAAAGGCATTCCTGACTAACATGAACGCAATTCGTCAAATTTCACGGAAAAATAATACTCACGAGCTTCACAACACGCTTTTAAAACAAGCCTTATTTGCATGTTCTGAGTGACGCCAGCTGCGCCACACTTAAGGCCGATTCAGATTGCGAGCGACGCGAACGAACGAAGCGTTTTTCGCTCGCTGGTCAAAAATTCCGATCATTCATACTAGATGCGAGCGAAAGTCACGTGATGGTATTCACCCACTAAGGATAAAGCGCGCCCAACTCGCGAGAGCCAATGAAATCGAATGTCCACTCGGTCAAAACAGAGCAAAGATGGCGCCTTCCCTCTAACTGGCTGTCGCTCTCGATGACAAGTTTTGTTCGCCTTTCGCACGCGAAAATATCTAGCATGCTAGATCGCTCGCGACAGGCGAATTTTCGCCGCGTTGTCATGGGAACGCATTCCGAAAACCTGTTTCGAGGGGAAAAGTTCGCTTCGCGAAAGCGTTTCGCTCGCTATGTGAATCGCGCTTTATGCGCGAAGCGCGAAATTTCAATCGATGTCATCTTTCAGTTGTATAAACACGCCTACCAAATTTCGTTTATGCAACACAAGACTTTCTTGGTGTTGGGATTTTTTTTCCGCCAGTGTATGTTGGTTGGGTATGAATTTTTTTTTCTGTTTTTCAAATTTAAACCTTGCACTAAATAACAAAAACTCCAATCATCACTGTGATTTTCAGGCTCTCTCCACATCATGGGCAATCCGAAACGAAGTGATTTTTTCTTACCTTGAAACAATTATCTCAGTTCCTCCAAACACACAGAATACACTATACGGGGAGCCCAAGATTTATCTTGGTCACCTAGTTCAACACCAAATTGAGCAAAATACAATTTCTTAACAAAATTAGAAATGTTCCTTTGTTACTTTTTGACCGTTAAGACCCACAAATGTAACAGAAATAGTAAAGACAGTTGACTTATCCTCTAGTAGTCATTTGTTCAAAAAGAGTACAAAACTGTTAGATATGTATACCACAGTGGCTATAGCTCCACAGATTGCAATCAAGGTCACTGTTCACTACATTCTTTATAAAGAGGCCTAGTGGACAGTAAGAATAGGAAGGAATCAAACTGAGTGGGAATTGTCTTGTTTTAGTAGGAAATAGATTGTCCCAGTTTAGATTTATTGTCTTATTCAAATAAATAAATAAAATACTAGTTAAGGATTCCGGGCTGTTGTGCCGTGGTCTAAATGGCTTTAATCCATACGTTTCGATCGCAACTGCGGCGGTCATCTTCAGTGGGTGTCGTTGATTAATTTGGCGACTGATGCGAAATTTCGAACTGCTGCAAGATTTTAAATTGAAAACGCAGCGCCTTCTACCTTCCGGCTCGAGATTGACAGATGACTGGATGCCAAAGCTTGTTAACTTTTACTTCTTCCTCCTTCTTGTTAAAATTATTTGGGTGTTTGAAAATTTCAATCTCCTCTCTATTCAATCTGGGGAAATAATTTGAAGTCCGTGAAATTATTTTGGCCTCTTTGAATTTTATATCATGTATTCCATTACTGAAAGTGTGCTCTGCGATAGTCGACTTTTCAGTCTGACCCAGCCGGCAATTTCTCTGATGCTCTTTGATTCTTGTATTAACGCTCCGTTTTGTCGTCCCGATATAAACTAATCCACAGGAACAGGAGATCTTATAAACTCCTGCGGCGGACAACGGATCTCTAGCATCTTTCACTGAACGCAGCAGGTCGCTGACTCTATTGGAGGGCTTAAAAACCGTCTTAATATTATGTCGACGTAAAAGTCTTTCAATTCGGTCTGTGACGTCCTCAACGTAGGGAAGGTAGGCTATGGACTTGACCGGTTCTTCTTCGGGCATCTTTCTTTCTTTCTTGGGGTGGAAAGCTCTCTTAATTTCTTGTTTAGAAAATCCATTGGCTTGGAAAACATTAGTAAGGTGGGCCAGCTCATTTTCAAAAGCAGACGGTTCGCAGATTCTACAAGTTAATACAAGAATCAAAGAGCATCAGAGAAATTGCCGGCTGGGTCAGACTGAAAAGTCGACTATCGCAGAGCACACTTTCAGTAATGGAATACATGATATAAAATTCAAAGAGGCCAAAATAATTTCACGGACTTCAAATTATTTCCCCAGATTGAATAGAGAGGAGATTGAAATTTTCAAACACCCAAATAATTTTAACAAGAAGGAGGAAGAAGTAAAAGTTAACAAGCTTTGGCATCCAGTCATCTGTCAATCTCGAGCCGGAAGGTAGAAGGCGCTGCGTTTTCAATTTAAAATCTTGCAGCAGTTCGAAATTTCGCATCAGTCGCCAAATTAATCAACGACACCCACTGAAGATGACCGCCGCAGTTGCGATCGAAACGTATGGATTAAAGCCATTTAGACCACGGCACAACAGCCCGGAATCCTTAACTAGTATTTACTCCGGCCGTGAAAGCCTTCATTCTTAAATAAATAAAACTTATTTTTTTTCAAGAAACGTGCTCACATTGTTTAATAACATGTTCACCATGTAAGCTCTATTGTTCAGATTAAGCTTAACACATATATAAGTCGTACTATTGAAAAATCTTGCCGATATTGAACCTGAAAACCCGAAAAATAAGCATATTTCAAGCGAAATTTGTGACTTATCTGAGGGTGATGGAATTTTTTCACTATTTTTTCCGTAATCAGTACATAAAATAATGTTCAAATAATTGTTAAATTTGCAAAAATTTTTTCAGCGCAGACCTGTGTAATTAGTTTATGTTTATTTTAAACTAATGGGATATAACGTTATTGGTGTTTAGAATATCGTCGATGCACTGTTGCCCTATAAGGGTCCCAAGGATAACCAAAAAGGTTCTACAATGAAACGAAGAGGAGCGAAAGATATTAGTTTGGGTTGTCGACTAATAAGGCATAAAGAAGACTGTCAGGTTGAAATTCCATCCCTATCCATGGCGTCCCCGGATTTGAACTTCTCTCGTCATCGGGTCCTCATCAAAGAAGAAAAATATATTTATTCGGTGATCTTGCTGGTAAAATGCGCTTGATATAAGTGCAAACATGCCTGTCGAAGCACAATTGTAAGTGATAGTAGGAGCAATGGATTCCAACTAAATCTTGAGTTCTTCGTATGTCTTCAGCAATTAACCAGTCCAAGTTCAGTCGTCTCTGACTTGACAGCTTTTTTCTTAACACTGTTGTATTTTAACATATTCCTGTTAAAGTCATCTAATAGTAAAACCTGTTTGATCCAAACAACAAGATATTCGCCGATCAAACCAACCGGCATCTTTGAGCTGAATTACATGTCCTCCTTCAAATGGTCGACACCTGCGCACATTGTATAGCACCTGTATGTGAGATACAGTTAATGTTAGACAGGATGAAGTTTTCAAAGAATTTATGATCAAGAATCAAAATTTGTCTCCCCTAATTTTCTGACAGTTGCGTGCTCAAAGTGTACAGCAAGATAGCATGTGCGCTACAAGGTCTCATACAGAAGAATTTAAAATGAAATTTCAAAGCTCTTTGACTATTTCAACAACAAAATCTGGGGTAAACCGTTTTCGCAGTAGTTATCAACGGCTCTTATGAAGGTGCTTTGAAAAATGGTGTCAGCTTTCTAATTAGTTTCGCTTATGTTCTCTTTTATTTGATAGGTAATTCGTTTCATTTAATTCTCAATTCTACGTATGACCATGTTGTCTCTGAAATGAATTCGTAATAATGAAACTACTGCAAAAATCATACTAGTTTGAGTAATAGTTTTGGAAAAATATGCTATGAAAGTGCAGATAAATATATGAGAGTGAAATAATCCTTTTTTCAAGAAAACTGATTGAGACTTCTATAGTGGAGTATATTGAAGATAGCAGAATAAAACATTCTTCTGAGAAAACAACATCATTATAAACACACTATTATGTATAGTACCAGTGGGGTTCAGATGTGCAAAGGTATTTTTCATTCTAGGATGTCTAGACATTTTCTAAACAAATTCGTAAAAGGAAGAGCTCTTTTCATTTCAGTATGTTTTCTACTAAGGTGTTTAGAAATGCTGAACTAAAGTTGTTCCGAGCTACTTCACTTTTTGATTAATATTTAAACTCATTCTACAATTTGTGATAATTACTTATTATGAAAGACATTTTTATTTATTTCCTTGCAGGAAAATTTAACTTTCATTGCAATAATATTTCCTCACATTTTTCCTTAAATTCGGAAAACTTTCTCTTAGAGTTTTTCAACTGACATTAGAGTAAAAAAAAAGAAATAATATTAATTCTGCACTTTCACTTAACTCGACAAAATTTTTCATATTACATTCATTTTCGTGAAGAAGTGTGTTCCTAAGTCCTACAAATTTTAAATTCAAAATAGAAAAGAACACGTGAAAAAAAACGATGCGCATTACATTTTACAAAATCGACAAGATACTTAATATTTCCAATGATGATATTTATAGTTTTTATCATTTGTACAAGTTAAGACGATTTAACTGATATTTAACACTCACAAATGCTTTGAAGATTTTTTCTGCCAGAAATATTAGAGAAAAGCTTTTTTATTTTAATGCAAATGCTTCGAAACATCAATCATTTGTTACAGCAGTGACAGATTTCCGATAAAACTAATGGTCCCTAATGAGTTTCTTTTCAAATGTTTCTTCATTTAACGAATTAGGTCATTGCAGACAGCGACATTCTTTCAATTAGGGTGTGAGTTATATCAGGTAATTAACGACTGCTTTAGTACTTTGAGAATTTCATGAAGTCTGAAAGCTCTGATTTCAACCGATTTAAAGTGACGCGTTTTTTGAAAAACTCAAATTAAATGTCCCATTCAGCTAACTATAAAACAGAATTGTGCACAAAAAGAAAGATGTTGCTCTGTGATCTTTGTACCAAAAGTAGTAAAACATATTCAGTTATTGTCCGTGAGATTCATGTTGAAACGGAAAGATAGTATACACAAAAGTTTTTTTTTTTTTTTTTAAGATAATGATAAGCATTACCAGTGGTGAAGTTGGAAAAAGGTTTTGAGGAAACGCAACTCTTTCATTGAGTAAATGTCATTGTTGAAGTTTTTTTTATTTTATTTTTATTTATTTATGTATTATTTTATTTTTAGTTTTATTTATTTTATTTATTTATTTATTTATTTTTGACGAAACAATTCATTTTGGGTTATTAAGCCAGCTTTAGTTTTAAATATACAGACTTTTTAAGTGGTTTTGAAACAGTTTTACAGCAGATTTGCATTGTTTTGAAAACAAATTCAATTAAATATTGCTGTTCAAAGCCGTTCTCCCATGTCCCACTTCAGTTCTTCCACAGAGGGAGTATTATTGTCAATTATTATAAATAAGTTTGTATAGTTTACATTCTGACAAGTATATGAACATCAGAGAAAAAAACAAATATATTGATACGCATTTTTATTTCATACGGTTAAATTGAGCCCTAATACTACATTTTTCATCACCTATTTCTGCAACTTTCTATTGCACCTGCACAGAATAAGAAAATATGTCACTTGAAACCTGAATTCAAACGCTAGGAAAAGCTATCGGAACATGTCCGCAATAATCCAGTTAGATGGTAGCCAAGCTCCAAAACAAAACGTTCGAAGCAAGTTCTATTTCCGATATGCAGAACAGTTATATTGATTGTTAAAAGTAGCAGGTTCTCGTTAAAGCTCTCCAGGCTATTGTTCAGGAGAGTTTGTTATTAAAGAAGCAAAAAAACTTTGTTTAAATATTTTATTCATTAAAGCAGTGATGTATTAGATATTAGATAACTCGTTGATTCCTCGTTGGAAAATACTTGGGAAACAACTACCAAAACATGCATTAACCCCTAACAGACCGTATGAATTAAGTTTTATCTTACATTTCTCCCACAGTTTATGCAACAAGAGATGTTTTTTTCCTTCTTTTTTCAGTAATGGTGAAAAATAAAAGATAAAAATTGCCTGATTCAAACTGATTCTTTGATTATCATACTGCAACGATTGTTAAAATGCAATTGTGTCAGATGATACTTTCTGCTCAGAGTACTGGTTCTTTTAAGTAATTTAAATATTATCGCTTTACTCACAATTAAAGAGACTTTACTCAGATTCAATTAAATATGCCATGCACGAGTACCAATAATAAATTTGCAGTTCAATTTACACAGTTACAATAATTTGTTGACAAGCCATTTTTTTCCTCAAACTTAACATTTTTTTACATGTTAAAATATTTCGCATTTTTCCTCAAATAAATATTAGAAAATATTTTCTTGAAAACATGACTCTGAGAAATCATGCACTTATTTACTTATTTTCTAACTGAAAAAGTTCCTCTGTTTATCATTATTTTTTGTGACATTGTTTTTGTAAAAGAATACTTGGACTGACTTTCTTTCTTTTGCGAAGAATTTTCTATGTGATCCTATTCCTTTTAGAGCTCTACCTGCTTTACAACTCCGACTTTATTTTGTTGCCTCCATAAGTAAGACATAGTTACTTTAAACTAAACTATTCAAAGTGCTTTAATAGTAGAGTTGAAATAAAATACGAAGTTTAAAAATGATCGTTACTGAAATTTTTAAACTTTTTATTTCATTCTAAACTTTAAACCTCTACAACCCTTTTCAATGTCTAGTACACTTATATGTCATAGATACTTAGGTGTTAGATAGTACATTTTATACAATTGAAAATTTTCAAAATTCAATACTTGACTAAAAATTACGTTTCGACCGGTATTGCATCTACTTTGATCATTTTTGGCAAGCATCATAATGTTCATAGGGGAAAATGGCGCGGCACATGATTTTTTTTTTCTTTGAAACAAATATGTTTAATTTCATAGAGATGAAAATGTTCCTATGACCAAATAGTCTTTTCATTGTGCTATGAGACAGTTTTTTTCTCATTTATTTATTTATTAATATTTCTTTACCATATACTTTTTCCTTTTCTTCAATTGTTCACACGTACCCATGTGTACACCCTACATACCCATGTGTACATTTTTTTTAAACTTGTGTAATATCCTACACTAATATTAACAGCAGGGGGAGACTACGGAAGCTGTTGATATGCTCTCCAGATGTTTCTTTCACAAGTCCATCAACATCTACCTCAGGACTAATTCGCAAAAAAAAATATTTCTGATCCAGTAAACACATTTAAACAATCATAAATATATGTTAATATTCATACAATTATTTGCATATTTGCAAGAACTGAACTTGGTTTACTAATTTGAAATATGTTTTTTATGTAAAGAAGACAATGATGAAACTGTATATAAAAGCTGCGGAAAGAAAGTTTTCACCACAGAAACTCTAAATGGATCATTGCAATAAATTTTTTGCAAAGAAGTAGGACTGATACTGCTATCACTTGAGAATGTTTCAAGATGCTTTGCCTCCATTTGTTTTAGTAAAACATACCATGTTCAGTTCTCACATATGCCCCGTGTTCTTATTCGTCCTCTTTTCCGCCACATGCATGTGCCATTGAAATATTGACGAGTGTCTCAATAACAGTTCAAGCCTATTCTTTTATAAAAAAAAATAGCTAATACTTCATCGTCATAAATGAGGAATTACCTTTTCAGGCATAACTCATGTAAATTTTCTTATTTAACATAACTCATATATTTTTTTACCTTTTACACTTTTAATCAATAACTCTTGTCAATATCAAATATATATATATATATATATATATTTAGGTGTTTTTATATGAGGTCCGCCCTCGGGCGTGCACGAAGTCAGTGTAAATAACAACAATTAAAAAATATTTGAAAAACGTCTAGAAAAAGTTTTGAAAAAACGTTAAAGATTCAAAATGCAATACGACAATTTTTCATAAACAACTAGAATTTCAAAAAATATCTGGGTAAGTTACTGCTTCGTCTACGGAGAGCGGGAGCAGTTGGTGAAAATAATAATTTGCAGGTTTCTGAAGAGGTCAGCTGCACACGAGTTAGCATAACAAGAAAGGATTTTAAGTTTTGAGAGGTCCAAAAGGACGAAAAAGTGAAATACTACTGCCAACTCATGAATACAACCAACCCCCCCGCTCTGACCTGCAAATAAAAGAAAGACAGATCACTTACCCAGTATTAGAAAAAAGAAGCAACACCATTATTCGTATTCCTCTTGCTCAATCCTTTTCCGTACCAAGTCGATGCGGTTCGCAGAGCTCGCTTCCATGCAACACCTCCCTCAAAACGGGTTTAAGTACAGCATATCATCAGAGTTGAAAGGAAACCGTTGCCAAAACGTAGTTGTTTGGGTGAAAAAATTATCGATTCTGCCGAAAAGATTTATTAAACAAATTAAGGTAGTAAAAGATAAACTCTGCAGGATAGTTGTTTTGGTAATATAGACCAGCAATGAATTTGTAAACCTGTTTGTTAAAATGTTTCTTATCGTTACAGATCTTGAAAAATCTGCAGAGTTGGCCGATTATGATATTTATAAAAATTTTTTTATTTAAATTACTAAACCAATGAGGCATGCACTTTGCATGAAAGTTGAAATGTTCTTTTTTATCGTAAAGATCTGTTGAAAGTTGAGAATCTCTAATTTTAAAGGAAATATCTAAAAAGTTCGCAGAATCAATTTCTTCATTGGCCTTGTTTAGTTGTAGTGTTTGTGGGTAAACAAGTTTAAATTCTTCTTCCATATTTTTATTAAAGACGAGGATATCGTCGATATACCTGAAAATGCTGATCCTTTTATTATATTTAACAGTATAGTTAAATTCATAGTAAAAAAGATATAAGTTAGCAGCTGTGCTGGAGTAATTTGTACCCATGCCAATTCCATGTATTTGTTTAAAAGTGAAATTATTAAAAGTGACAAAATTGTTGAAAATGCAATAATGGCAAAGACTGTCGAAAAAACTTCTATCGATACCAAGTTCCACTCCGATATAAAAAGAATCGTAAATTTTCATGAGAGTAACGTATAAGTCTTCTAGTGGAATGTTGCAAAATAGATTCTCAAAATCAAAAGTATATATTGATGTGGGTGATGAATTCATTTTACTCTTGATTTCATAGCTATTATCGATGCACCAGAAATAGCTCGAGAGCTTATATTTGTTTTTCAAAAAGGTGTAAATTTGCTTCAACATAGATTGAAGTTTGACGTTAATGCTTTTTCCGAAACTGTTTGTGGTTGAACAAATAAATCTAAATTTGATCGGGGATTTGTGAAACTTGGGAGTCATAAAGATAAATGGTGTAGACTGAAAATTTGAAATTGAAAAATTAAATGCGAACCTCGATTTGCAAAGTTTTTTAAAAGCAATAAACTGCTTTAAGACGATTTCAGTGCTAAGGTTAGACTTACTATAATAAAAAGATGAATTAAGTTCTTGTAAGCTTGTACTTATATAAAATTGTTTTCATATGATACCGTAGTTATTTGCTGCTTTATCAATGGGAACAAAAATGAAAAGATCTTTTAATTTCTGTATATATTCAACATCATGTTTGTCAAGTTTTTGATACTGATATTCATTACTGTTTATTTTTGCAGTTAAGAAGGTTTTAAATTCAATGATAACATTGTCCTTCCATTCTTGAAAGGCTTCAAACGGCGTTGAATTTGCGTAAGCAGTATTTTTTATGAAATTGTCCAAGTTCTGTATGAAAATCCTAACTACCTTATTAAAATTACATTTGGTGTTTAACCTGAATTTCGTTCCGAAATTCATGAGATTTTTAACGTTTGCATTTTTTATAATGTTTAAATTGCCAGTGATTACGTGTTTATGAACAGGATCAGAAAAACTATTAAAATCATTTTCCATACATTTACAAGGAATATTGCTTGGTGTGTTAGAAAAAGCTATCTCACGGTAGTTAAAAATCCCTTTGCAGAAAGGTTTTGGATATTTAAAAGCTGCAATAATATTTTTATTCTGTACGGGAAAAAAGGTAGTTGAATTGTTTAGAATTTTACTAAAAGGAATGCTTTCGAAACTTTTCTGTTGAAATAATATTGGAAAATAGATATTATTCCTTAATGGCAATTCAGCTTTAATACGATAATTAATGAGATCAAAAATTAAGTCCTTACATTGCTTATTTACAAACTTGTATTTCGAACAACTTGTTTTTAATTTCTTCAGAGTGGAAGTTTTTAATTTAAAAATACTGTTTTTAATTTGACCGACGTTAAAATGGTTTATAAAATTGCTTTCTGTTTCTTTGCACCATTGCGTTAAATTGATGTTGTTTATGCGTTTGCTGTTTTTGTGAGAGCCTCTATGCCCCCTATTAATTACGGATTTGCTGTTGAAATTTCGAAGTAATTTGAAGACATTGATAATATCGTTTGTATTTAAAAAATTAAGATTTGTATTAAGACCGTAAGGATATAAGGTTTTATGCTTAAAAATGAAATTATTTTCAGCTTTGAGTCGTTCGTCAGTGTCTTCTATTAAAGCTAGTATATCAATTTTTATATTATCAAAGGAATGTAAACGAAAATGATTAATTTCAAATGATGGATGGACAGCTTTATTAATTTGAGAACGATGTAGGTTTATTCTTAGGTGTAGTTCATTGGAAGTTTGTCCGATGTAGCATTGCATACAGGTCAAACAAGTAATTTTGTATATGACATTGTTATGTTTGCAAAAAGGGATTTGGCCGTTCGGCGAGACATCGACAAAATCTCCACTAACTACACAAGTTTTACAATTTCTTTTTTTACACTTAGCCATGGGAAAAAATGTGTAATATTTTTTTGAAAAATTATTTTTGTAGGCTTTATGCCTAATATGCAAAAACGAAATTACACCAACGATGTAAACGCACGAAAGCGGGACGCCGAGAAGTCAATACAAGACATAAGCGCAAAATGCAGCATTTTTTGCATTGTATTATACATATGGGTGAAATGTGAAAATAAGATATTCTACATTCAATCAGCGCATAATTGCAGCTAGAGCATTAAATGCATTCTAAATATTTAGGTGTTTTTATATGAGGTCCGCCCTCGGGCGTGCACGAAGTCAGTGTAAATAACAACAATTAAAAAATATTTGAAAAACGTCTAGAAAAAGTTTTGAAAAAACGTTAAAGATTCAAAATGCAATACGACAATTTTTCATAAACAACTAGAATTTCAAAAAATATCTGGGTAAGTTACTGCTTCGTCTACGGAGAGCGGGAGCAGTTGGTGAAAATAATAATTTGCAGGTTTCTGAAGAGGTCAGCTGCACACGAGTTAGCATAACAAGAAAGGATTTTAAGTTTTGAGAGGTCCAAAAGGACGAAAAAGTGAAATACTACTGCCAACTCATGAATACAACCAACCCCCCCGCTCTGACCTGCAAATAAAAGAAAGACAGATCACTTACCCAGTATTAGAAAAAAGAAGCAACACCATTATTCGTATTCCTCTTGCTCAATCCTTTTCCGTACCAAGTCGATGCGGTTCGCAGAGCTCGCTTCCATGCAACACCTCCCTCAAAACGGGTTTAAGTACAGCATATCATCAGAGTTGAAAGGAAACCGTTGCCAAAACGTAGTTGTTTGGGTGAAAAAATTATCGATTCTGCCGAAAAGATTTATTAAACAAATTAAGGTAGTAAAAGATAAACTCTGCAGGATAGTTGTTTTGGTAATATAGACCAGCAATGAATTTGTAAACCTGTTTGTTAAAATGTTTCTTATCGTTACAGATCTTGAAAAATCTGCAGAGTTGGCCGATTATGATATTTATAAAAATTTTTTTATTTAAATTACTAAACCAATGAGGCATGCACTTTGCATGAAAGTTGAAATGTTCTTTTTTATCGTAAAGATCTGTTGAAAGTTGAGAATCTCTAATTTTAAAGGAAATATCTAAAAAGTTCGCAGAATCAATTTCTTCATTGGCCTTGTTTAGTTGTAGTGTTTGTGGGTAAACAAGTTTAAATTCTTCTTCCATATTTTTATTAAAGACGAGGATATCGTCGATATACCTGAAAATGCTGATCCTTTTATTATATTTAACAGTATAGTTAAATTCATAGTAAAAAAGATATAAGTTAGCAGCTGTGCTGGAGTAATTTGTACCCATGCCAATTCCATGTATTTGTTTAAAAGTGAAATTATTAAAAGTGACAAAATTGTTGAAAATGCAATAATGGCAAAGACTGTCGAAAAAACTTCTATCGATACCAAGTTCCACTCCGATATAAAAAGAATCGTAAATTTTCATGAGAGTAACGTATAAGTCTTCTAGTGGAATGTTGCAAAATAGATTCTCAAAATCAAAAGTATATATTGATGTGGGTGATGAATTCATTTTACTCTTGATTTCATAGCTATTATCGATGCACCAGAAATAGCTCGAGAGCTTATATTTGTTTTTCAAAAAGGTGTAAATTTGCTTCAACATAGATTGAAGTTTGACGTTAATGCTTTTTCCGAAACTGTTTGTGGTTGAACAAATAAATCTAAATTTGATCGGGGATTTGTGAAACTTGGGAGTCATAAAGATAAATGGTGTAGACTGAAAATTTGAAATTGAAAAATTAAATGCGAACCTCGATTTGCAAAGTTTTTTAAAAGCAATAAACTGCTTTAAGACGATTTCAGTGCTAAGGTTAGACTTACTATAATAAAAAGATGAATTAAGTTCTTGTAAGCTTGTACTTAAATAAAATTGTTTTCATATGATACCGTAGTTATTTGCTGCTTTATCAATGGGAACAAAAATGAAAAGATCTTTTAATTTCTGTATATATTCAACATCATGTTTGTCAAGTTTTTGATACTGATATTCATTACTGTTTATTTTTGCAGTTAAGAAGGTTTTAAATTCAATGATAACATTGTCCTTCCATTCTTGAAAGGCTTCAAACGGCGTTGAATTTGCGTAAGCAGTATTTTTTATGAAATTGTCCAAGTTCTGTATGAAAATCCTAACTACCTTATTAAAATTACATTTGGTGTTTAACCTGAATTTCGTTCCGAAATTCATGAGATTTTTAACGTTTGCATTTTTTATAATGTTTAAATTGCCAGTGATTACGTGTTTATGAACAGGATCAGAAAAACTATTAAAATCATTTTCCATACATTTACAAGGAATATTGCTTGGTGTGTTAGAAAAAGCTATCTCACGGTAGTTAAAAATCCCTTTGCAGAAAGGTTTTGGATATTTAAAAGCTGCAATAATATTTTTATTCTGTACGGGAAAAAAGGTAGTTGAATTGTTTAGAATTTTACTAAAAGGAATGCTTTCGAAACTTTTCTGTTGAAATAATATTGGAAAATAGATATTATTCCTTAATGGCAATTCAGCTTTAATACGATAATTAATGAGATCAAAAATTAAGTCCTTACATTGCTTATTTACAAACTTGTATTTCGAACAACTTGTTTTTAATTTCTTCAGAGTGGAAGTTTTTAATTTAAAAATACTGTTTTTAATTTGACCGACGTTAAAATGGTTTATAAAATTGCTTTCTGTTTCTTTGCACCATTGCGTTAAATTGATGTTGTTTATGCGTTTGCTGTTTTTGTGAGAGCCTCTATGCCCCCTATTAATTACGGATTTGCTGTTGAAATTTCGAAGTAATTTGAAGACATTGATAATATCGTTTGTATTTAAAAAATTAAGATTTGTATTAAGACCGTAAGGATATAAGGTTTTATGCTTAAAAATGAAATTATTTTCAGCTTTGAGTCGTTCGTCAGTGTCTTCTATTAAAGCTAGTATATCAATTTTTATATTATCAAAGGAATGTAAACGAAAATGATTAATTTCAAATGATGGATGGACAGCTTTATTAATTTGAGAACGATGTAGGTTTATTCTTAGGTGTAGTTCATTGGAAGTTTGTCCGATGTAGCATTGCATACAGGTCAAACAAGTAATTTTGTATATGACATTGTTATGTTTGCAAAAAGGGATTTGGCCGTTCGGCGAGACATCGACAAAATCTCCACTAACTACACAAGTTTTACAATTTCTTTTTTTACACTTAGCCATGGGAAAAAATGTGTAATATTTTTTTGAAAAATTATTTTTGTAGGCTTTATGCCTAATATGCAAAAACGAAATTACACCAACGATGTAAACGCACGAAAGCGGGACGCCGAGAAGTCAATACAAGACATAAGCGCAAAATGCAGCATTTTTTGCATTGTATTATACATATGGGTGAAATGTGAAAATAAGATATTCTACATTCAATCAGCGCATAATTGCAGCTAGAGCATTAAATGCATTCTAAATATTTAGGTGTTTTTATATGAGGTCCGCCCTCGGATCCCAAGATTTATTTGTTCAACCACAAACAGTTTCGGAAAAAGCATTAACGTCAAACTTCAATCTATGTTGAAGCAAATTTACACCTTTTTGAAAAACAAATATAAGCTCTCGAGCTATTTCTGGTGCATCGATAATAGCTATGAAATCAAGAGTAAAATGAATTCATCACCCACATCAATATATACTTTTGATTTTGAGAATCTATTTTGCAACATTCCACTAGAAGACTTATACGTTACTCTCATGAAAATTTACGATTCTTTTTATATCGGAGTGGAACTTGGTATCGATAGAAGTTTTTTCGACAGTCTTTGCCATTATTGCATTTTCAACAATTTTGTCACTTTTAATAATTTCACTTTTAAACAAATACATGGAATTGGCATGGGTACAAATTACTCCAGCACAGCTGCTAACTTATATCTTTTTTACTATGAATTTAACTATACTGTTAAATATAATAAAAGGATCAGCATTTTCAGGTATATCGACGATATCCTCGTCTTTAATAAAAATATGGAAGAAGAATTTAAACTTGTTTACCCACAAACACTACAACTAAACAAGGCCAATGAAGAAATTGATTCTGCGAACTTTTTAGATATTTCCTTTAAAATTAGAGATTCTCAACTTTCAACAGATCTTTACGATAAAAAAGAACATTTCAACTTTCATGCAAAGTGCATGCCTCATTGGTTTAGTAATTTAAATAAAAAAATTTTTATAAATATCATAATCGGCCAACTCTGCAGATTTTTCAAGATCTGTAACGATAAGAAACATTTTAACAAACAGGTTTACAAATTCATTGCTGGTCTATATTACCAAAACAACTATCCTGCAGAGTTTATCTTTTACTACCTTAATTTGTTTAATAAATCTTTTCGGCAGAATCGATAATTTTTTCACCCAAACAACTACGTTTTGGCAACGGTTTCCTTTCAACTCTGATGATATGCTGTACTTAAACCCGTTTTGAGGGAGGTGTTGCATGGAAGCGAGCTCTGCGAACCGCATCGACTTGGTACGGAAAAGGATTGAGCAAGAGGAATACGAATAATGGTGTTGCTTCTTTTTTCTAATACTGGGTAAGTGATCTGTCTTTCTTTTATTTGCAGGTCAGAGCGGGGGGGTTGGTTGTATTCATGAGTTGGCAGTAGTATTTCACTTTTTCGTCCTTTTGGACCTCTCAAAACTTAAAATCCTTTCTTGTTATGCTAACTCGTGTGCAGCTGACCTCTTCAGAAACCTGCAAATTATTATTTTCACCAACTGCTCCCGCTCTCCGTAGACGAAGCAGTAACTTACCCAGATATTTTTTGAAATTCTAGTTGTTTATGAAAAATTGTCGTATTGCATTTTGAATCTTTAACGTTTTTTCAAAACTTTTTCTAGACGTTTTTCAAATATTTTTTAATTGTTGTTATTTACACTGACTTCGTGCACGCCCGAGGGCGGACCTCATATAAAAACACCTAAATATTTAGAATGCATTTAATGCTCTAGCTGCAATTATGCGCTGATTGAATGTAGAATATCTTATTTTCACATTTCACCCATATGTATAATACAATGCAAAAAATGCTGCATTTTGCGCTTATGTCTTGTATTGACTTCTCGGCGTCCCGCTTTCGTGCGTTTACATCGTTGGTGTAATTTCGTTTTTGCATATTAGGCATAAAGCCTACAAAAATAATTTTTCAAAAAAATATTACACATTTTTTCCCATGGCTAAGTGTAAAAAAAGAAATTGTAAAACTTGTGTAGTTAGTGGAGATTTTGTCGATGTCTCGCCGAACGGCCAAATCCCTTTTTGCAAACATAACAATGTCATATACAAAATTACTTGTTTGACCTGTATGCAATGCTACATCGGACAAACTTCCAATGAACTACACCTAAGAATAAACCTACATCGTTCTCAAATTAATAAAGCTGTCCATCCATCATTTGAAATTAATCATTTTCGTTTACATTCCTTTGATAATATAAAAATTGATATACTAGCTTTAATAGAAGACACTGACGAACGACTCAAAGCTGAAAATAATTTCATTTTTAAGCATAAAACCTTATATCCTTACGGTCTTAATACAAATCTTAATTTTTTAAATACAAACGATATTATCAATGTCTTCAAATTACTTCGAAATTTCAACAGCAAATCCGTAATTAATAGGGGGCATAGAGGCTCTCACAAAAACAGCAAACGCATAAACAACATCAATTTAACGCAATGGTGCAAAGAAACAGAAAGCAATTTTATAAACCATTTTAACGTCGGTCAAATTAAAAACAGTATTTTTAAATTAAAAACTTCCACTCTGAAGAAATTAAAAACAAGTTGTTCGAAATACAAGTTTGTAAATAAGCAATGTAAGGACTTAATTTTTGATCTCATTAATTATCGTATTAAAGCTGAATTGCCATTAAGGAATAATATCTATTTTCCAATATTATTTCAACAGAAAAGTTTCGAAAGCATTCCTTTTAGTAAAATTCTAAACAATTCAACTACCTTTTTTCCCGTACAGAATAAAAATATTATTGCAGCTTTTAAATATCCAAAACCTTTCTGCAAAGGGATTTTTAACTACCGTGAGATAGCTTTTTCTAACACACCAAGCAATATTCCTTGTAAATGTATGGAAAATGATTTTAATAGTTTTTCTGATCCTGTTCATAAACACGTAATCACTGGCAATTTAAACATTATAAAAAATGCAAACGTTAAAAATCTCATGAATTTCGGAACGAAATTCAGGTTAAACACCAAATGTAATTTTAATAAGGTAGTTAGGATTTTCATACAGAACTTGGACAATTTCATAAAAAATACTGCTTACGCAAATTCAACGCCGTTTGAAGCCTTTCAAGAATGGAAGGACAATGTTATCATTGAATTTAAAACCTTCTTAACTGCAAAAATAAACAGTAATGAATATCAGTATCAAAAACTTGACAAACATGATGTTGAATATATACAGAAATTAAAAGATCTTTTCATTTTTGTTCCCATTGATAAAGCAGCAAATAACTACGGTATCATATGAAAACAATTTTATATAAGTACAAGCTTACAAGAACTTAATTCATCTTTTTATTATAGTAAGTCTAACCTTAGCACTGAAATCGTCTTAAAGCAGTTTATTGCTTTTAAAAAACTTTGCAAATCGAGGTTCGCATTTAATTTTTCAATTTCAAATTTTCAGTCTACACCATTTATCTTTATGACTCCCAAGTTTCACAAATCCCCGATCAAATTTAGATTTATTTGTTCAACCACAAACAGTTTCGGAAAAAGCATTAACGTCAAACTTCAATCTATGTTGAAGCAAATTTACACCTTTTTGAAAAACAAATATAAGCTCTCGAGCTATTTCTGGTGCATCGATAATAGCTATGAAATCAAGAGTAAAATGAATTCATCACCCACATCAATATATACTTTTGATTTTGAGAATCTATTTTGCAACATTCCACTAGAAGACTTATACGTTACTCTCATGAAAATTTACGATTCTTTTTATATCGGAGTGGAACTTGGTATCGATAGAAGTTTTTTCGACAGTCTTTGCCATTATTGCATTTTCAACAATTTTGTCACTTTTAATAATTTCACTTTTAAACAAATACATGGAATTGGCATGGGTACAAATTACTCCAGCACAGCTGCTAACTTATATCTTTTTTACTATGAATTTAACTATACTGTTAAATATAATAAAAGGATCAGCATTTTCAGGTATATCGACGATATCCTCGTCTTTAATAAAAATATGGAAGAAGAATTTAAACTTGTTTACCCACAAACACTACAACTAAACAAGGCCAATGAAGAAATTGATTCTGCGAACTTTTTAGATATTTCCTTTAAAATTAGAGATTCTCAACTTTCAACAGATCTTTACGATAAAAAAGAACATTTCAACTTTCATGCAAAGTGCATGCCTCATTGGTTTAGTAATTTAAATAAAAAAATTTTTATAAATATCATAATCGGCCAACTCTGCAGATTTTTCAAGATCTGTAACGATAAGAAACATTTTAACAAACAGGTTTACAAATTCATTGCTGGTCTATATTACCAAAACAACTATCCTGCAGAGTTTATCTTTTACTACCTTAATTTGTTTAATAAATCTTTTCGGCAGAATCGATAATTTTTTCACCCAAACAACTACGTTTTGGCAACGGTTTCCTTTCAACTCTGATGATATGCTGTACTTAAACCCGTTTTGAGGGAGGTGTTGCATGGAAGCGAGCTCTGCGAACCGCATCGACTTGGTACGGAAAAGGATTGAGCAAGAGGAATACGAATAATGGTGTTGCTTCTTTTTTCTAATACTGGGTAAGTGATCTGTCTTTCTTTTATTTGCAGGTCAGAGCGGGGGGGTTGGTTGTATTCATGAGTTGGCAGTAGTATTTCACTTTTTCGTCCTTTTGGACCTCTCAAAACTTAAAATCCTTTCTTGTTATGCTAACTCGTGTGCAGCTGACCTCTTCAGAAACCTGCAAATTATTATTTTCACCAACTGCTCCCGCTCTCCGTAGACGAAGCAGTAACTTACCCAGATATTTTTTGAAATTCTAGTTGTTTATGAAAAATTGTCGTATTGCATTTTGAATCTTTAACGTTTTTTCAAAACTTTTTCTAGACGTTTTTCAAATATTTTTTAATTGTTGTTATTTACACTGACTTCGTGCACGCCCGAGGGCGGACCTCATATAAAAACACCTAAATATTTAGAATGCATTTAATGCTCTAGCTGCAATTATGCGCTGATTGAATGTAGAATATCTTATTTTCACATTTCACCCATATATATATATATATATATTTATTTATATATGTGTGTGTGTGTGTGTGTGTGTGTGTGTGTGCGTGTGCGTGTGTGGCGCTTGGTTCTAAAAAGGCCTAAGTCAAAAATGTTAGTTTCGAGAAAAAGGCGGTGAAAGATATTTGAGATTTTTTAGAATGCTATAACTTTCTTATATTAAGATTCCCATTATTATTTTTTGGTATTTGTTTATTGTTAGTGTAAAGAAACATTATTTTATCATATGAAATTTTTTATGTATTATATTATATAAATTATATATTATATATTAAAAATATATAATATATATAATAATTTATATAATATATAATATATATATTATTATATATTATATAGACATTGGCCTTTGTAGAATTAGAGTTTTATTAAATTGGAAACTTTTGATGTAAATAACACAGAATGTGAAAAAATTGACATTGGCCCTTTTAAAACCAAGCCACAGATATATTCCAAGAAAATGAAAGACATATTTCTCTTTTCGTAAATAGTTCTCTCACAAATAAATCCTGTTACTAAAGCCTAATATAATTTTGCGTATGAAGCAGCTTTGCATCGATTTATTATTTTGACAGAAACAATTTGCTTCAATCAAATTTTCTCATTAGAAAGAATTATCTCATCACCTATTAGTTTTTGCAGTGGTCCTTCATTTATCGAAGCTCTCAACCTTTTTTTTTAGCTCTTATGTCATAAAATTATTTTAAAACTTTTAATCATAAATTATGGTAATTAATTTACCATATGTGCAATAGTGTTAAATTTTGCGAATGCTTTTAGAATACTAGGCAGGTTTGCGGAGCTAAAGTTTTTTCTTCCTTAAAAAAGGAAATTAAAACGGTCAATTTCTTTTAACTTTGTTACTTACTTAATTGTTTCTTTGAACTTTTTACGGAACTTTCAAAATATAAAAATTTTAGACTTTGAGAAAAATTTTCTTGCTTAAAAGATACCACTTTTACTCTAGCTCTAAGTGATAATGTGAAATAAAAATTCCTTAGTACCCTGCTTGAAAATTGCAACAGATGTATACCAACGAACGAAAAAAAATTGTCCGCATATTCTTTTAAAAAACTAGAGAGCAAAATTTATGCTTAAAATTTAATCGAACTAACTGACAAAAAAAAATCTCGGAAAATATTTTCCAACACTCTGTATTTTTAAGTGAGCTTAACATGCATATGTGTTATTTAAAATCACTTGGTTAATTAGCTTATTTTTTTTAAGAAAAAACAATGTTGTCTGGCATTAAATATATAATCTTAAATAATGCTACATGATTTACATTATATGATTCCTAAAAATTAATGATATCTTAAACATGAACTTCTGTAGAATTTCTGGGGAAACTTTTAGTTTCTTCTTTCGAAAAAGTTTGTCAAAATGGATGAATCAAGATTACCAGAGCTGAAATATTAGAAAACATTAAAAACAAAGAAGGAGACACTATTCCATTAAGGTCAAGTGAAGGGAAAGTATTCTCTTGTTTTCCTGAAATCTTATTTCCATATATATAACTTTTGCTGTTTGCGCAAGTTTAAAAAAGAAAAAATAATTCTTTCAAGCGCCTTGGGCACCTTGCTTCTTTCAAGATATGCAACATTTCCTTTCTTTATTGCCCCGAAGTCAATGGCCACCTACATTTTGCCTATTCTATTTTTATGATTTTTTTTCTATTCTAGACATTCTTTTGAATATTTCCATGTTTCTATGCAGTCTAATAAGAAATGATTCTGAAATTTATTTTTACATGAAATCATATACAAAGCTTACTTAAAAGGATCTTCCTTTAATACATCAGAAAATTCAAAATTCAATACATCATTTTTCTCATATACAAAGCTTGCTTAAAAGGATCTTCCTTTAATACATTAGAAAATTCAAAACTCAACATATCATTTTTTCTCATAATTATATTCAAGAACAATTAATTTTGATTTTTAAAGAGTATACTTTAAGTACATATATGTGCCTAAAGGCAGCATAAAAATTCTTCCATTGTGCTTTGTTGAAATTAACGCATATTTATTGCCCTTGCAGTCAAAATTTGACAAATTGTGTGCAATGGCTTTTCCAATCTATTTTATTCAATTCAACCCGATAGCATTTTTCTGCTTTCTTTTAGACAGCGGTAAAATTCTCTCTTTCAAATTTATAATTTGATCAAGGAGAAATTTAAATCGCGGTAGGAGTTTTTGTTCGAAGATATAAAAATATGCCTTAAAATGAAATAAAAGAACCAAACCTAATTTAAACAATCAAAAATAAAGTCAATATGAGGTTCATTCTCACACGTGATTGTAATGAATGTTCTACCAAATTTCGTGACTCTAATAATAAAGGGTAAAAATAAGATAAAACGTCTAAAAATGCGGAACATTAGATAAAGTCAAAGCCAGTAATCCAAAGTTCACCAAAAATGCATGAAAGTAAGGGGAAATAAAACATGGAAAAAATTAAAATAGTATTTAAAAGTTTTTTTTTTTATTTGTAAAAATTCGCAAAAAAGTATTTACAAGCAATGCTGTAGTTTTTTATTTTAGATAAAGTAAACATTAGTTTTATTCTTAACTTAACAACTTATCAAAAAAAAATAAGTCTTTAGAAGTACTTCTTTACCTATAAAAATTGATGATATGAAAACTTTTAAATTTTGGCATATTACCCCAACTTTGGGGTAAGATACCGTATAGAAAAACGATATTAATATCAATACACAGCTCTATTAGATTAATTCCAGTTTATTTATATAAAATGCATTAATGAGAAAATTTTTACAGTAATTTCGAAATTTTATCAAATAAAAAATATGTTTTTCATCTTTTTCTTTAAATGTACAAATGTTAAGTATTAGCTGTTCAAACACACAAACGGAAACATATATTCACAAATACTGAAATCAATTTTTTACTTCAGATAACTTTTTTTGTTTAACTATCGTAGTAAAATATACTACTTTAAACCCTCTATAATACAATAAATTAATATTTACACAGGAACCTTTTTTACTGTAAGGATTATATTTCAAATTATTTCGTTTTGAAAAGTTAAAAATTCTTTTACAAATATTTTCATTTAGGCAGAGAGCGATCTAGAAGAGAACAAAGCATATGACTTCAGTCTATGAACTAGTACAAATTAGGGCCAACGATTTTTTTTTTTTTTGTATTAGTTTAATTCAACAAAAAATATATCTTGTTTTAGTTTTGTCTCGCAAAAGTAGAAACTAACAGAATGTACCAGATTTTGTCGCTATTAGATTTTTTTAACATCACCACTCTACACTTGCAATTGAGCTGAATTGCATCTAAACTGACCCGGTTTGTAGCAAGTAATAAAGTTTCCCGTGAATGATTACAGTATAAAGATTTTTAAATACCTGCAATGAACCGGGATGTCTAACAATGTGAATGTGCTGATGGAAAATTCAGTCAGAGTAGAACATTTACATCACTTTGTCGCATTGCCCTTTTGATATATAACTATATTCAGCATAAAAGATGTAGAAATTTCAAATTTTCAAAAACGATCAATTATTAAAAGGAATTTTAATCAAAAAACATCTATTACCCACATTTCTCAAATCTTCACTCAAATATCATAAAATTTTATTACCCTCAACCCTTTTAAGTGTAGGATTTCTTTGAATTAATTATTTCATTGTTTTTCAATTGCCTAATTTATACGAATTCATTGTTTCAAGCGATTTTATAAAGAAAGTAAGGCACAGGACATTTCCGCCGCAACGTAGGACATTTCCGCCGCAAAATTTATCTCTATCTTTCCCCTCATGAGACATCTCCGCCGCGTATCTTTCCGCCATGTCTGTACAACAGGACAAATCTGCCGATTGAGCTGGTAGAGTGCATTATTTGGCAAAGTAAAATTGGAGAAGTTTAAATTGATTCACACTGCATTGTTTTTTTTTTTTTTTTTTTTTTTTTTTTACTTCTTTGCGATTTCCCCCGTAGGTAGTTCGGGAATAAATTCCGTTTTTTATATTAGGTCTTTGCCGCCAAAAGAAGATGTGTCGCCAGGATTGAAAAATTTAAACCAGTAACCACTTTCTAACTCTTGGAAATGGTGCGGCGGATTTGTCCTGTACAAGGCAGAGGGGGGATAAGAGTTGCGGCGAAAATGTGTCATGCGGGGAAGAAGGCGATAAAATTTGCGGCGGAAATGTCCTGTTCTGGAAAGTAAGATTTTAAGCAAGGCCTTATTTTAATAACTTATATAATTCTTCATTAGTGATATTTTAAATACAAACTAATATCAAATACATTTAGTGCATCTGTAACATTATTTTTGTAATCATTTGTGGGTTAGAAAACAGTAAGACAAATCTGAAATAATAATTGTAACTTTCTGATGCTAAAATAGCAAATAACTATATTGCTATGCTTAATGGAATGTATTTAGATCAAAATTTCAGATTGCTCTTTCATTCTATCAGCCCTGCGGGAATTTTTCCCTTGCTGATGCAGTTTAAATGCAACTTAACATATTTGTTCAAATCTATCGTAGACAGTTGCAAGGTAGAATTTTGGTACCTGCTTCAACTCGGGAAAAAATCTTTCCGTCTTTTTTAGGAGAACTTTTCTCGAAACGATTAAACTTTTACTTGGTACGAAAGAACTGTCTACTATTTACACACATAAAACTAACAGCTCTACTTCGGATGAAGTAAAAGGTTTTTCTTTAGTCTAAGCGTTTTTAGTGATATTTATTTCGTACTATCATCTGTCTTAATAGCCTGGAAAACTAATTTATATTTTTTTCGAAAAAAGCTCTTAAATGTGAATTTCTAAAAAAATTAAAATATCATATGCAGTCAACACTTTTTTTACTGCATATAAATATTAAATTATTAGTTTTTTATTCTTCATGCATTTATTTCCTTTTAAAGAGAGAAAAAAGTGCAGTTTGAAGTCCCCTCCCACTTTTTTCGTTTAGTTCACGAAAAGAGGTGTTTGTTTAAAATATCTACGACGCATTTCATTAATAAGAATTTAAAAAGAAATTACTCTCATTTTAAATTCTTAAATACAAAATCTCTAATCTTAAATTTATTTATTTTTTTCTAAAACACTTTGATAAAACATTTATGGTAGGGGTGCGACATCGAAGGCAAAACATCGATGTTTCAAGACATCATTGTTTTGAAATTAAGACATCGATGGTATCGATACATCGACCTTAAAAACATCAATGTTTTCCAACATCGATGTTTCAAAACATCGATCTTTTTTTATAAAAAATACTTACACATTTAAATGCACAGTAATACAGCAATTGCCCAATACATTGCGCCTCTTTATATCACTCAATTAGATTTATCTTTTGTCTCCTGAAAAATATCAACCGTATGATATCGATGTCAATTATAGAAAACTTTGTTAGTGAGATAGATACCGCAACTGTTGATTAACTGCATAAGTTTTATTTATCGCATTTCTTTATGAAACTTCTTTTGTTGAAATGTAAAACAAAGTTATTGAAAAAAATTTCTACAGCAAAACAAAAACAGCGATGTTTAAAAATCGTTGACCGTAAATGGTCGGTAGTCATTTTTTGAAAAAACTATTTCAATACAATAGATATTGCAACTGTTAAAGATGAATCTTTTTTATTGCATATTTTTATTGCTTTTTGCTGAAGTGTAAAACAGACATCGAAAGAATAAAAACGTCGAAAGCGAAACAGTGATTATTAAAAGACATCGACCTTAAAACATCGATGGTAGCTATCAAAAACGTCTTCAAACGAGATTGATAGTGTCCCGGCTGATTAACGATATATCTTCGGGCCACATATCTTGATGATTTTTTTTTTTTTTTTGCTGAAATATAAAAAATTCACATAAAGAATAGTAATGAAATGAATAAAATTTAGAAAAAAATAGCGAAAGCAAATTAGAAATGTTTTAGAAACATCGAGAGCAATACATCGATAATAATAACAGAATTTTTTTTCTAATGAGATTAATACTGAAACTTCTGATTAAGGATGAATACTTCTTAATACGTCTGCATATCGCATATTTTTATCAAGCTCATTAATAAACATCGACATCGAAAAAAACATCGAACCCAAAACATTGATGTTGGGAAAACATCGACCCTCAAACATCGATGTCGCAGCTCTAACTTATGGCAAAAAAATACTTTTTGTGGTCCTAATGTATATATATTTATTTAGTTTTGCTTTGAGTAAGGATTTCATTTGAATCTAAACATGTTCACAAAGTCCACTTTTCATAAAAAGTTCACTTTTACAGCTTACCGTGCAACCATTTTCGTGATAAAAAGCAATTTTGTTTTTTAATATCGATAAAAAAATGCCAGAATTTGTATTATTTGACACTAGTAGTCTTATTGAAGTAGAGAAACATATTTTTCCTCAAAATTAAATAGAATCATATTTTCCTAATACCTTAACTTAGATTTTAAAAAAAACTAGAAGAAAATTCCACATTGGCCTAAACACTAGCAGAAATTTCTCCATAATTTAAGCTTAATTTTTACTTTTTTTTACAGATATATTGCAGTTCAGATTTAGCAATGCCTCTCTTTCATACAAATCCTTTAGCAAAATTTGCATATCTTCTATTTTCCTATTACATAACCTTTAAAATGTCCATTTTTGAAAGAATGATGTGTGATATTTATTCATGAAATATGCGGGTACAAAGCGACCGAGATCCCAGTGTTATTCATCATTTCTAAGAAACTTGGTCCTACGCAATTTAGGCTGTTTTCTTTGGGAAAGTGGCGATACATCGTTTGATGAAATATTCATGAACAGTAGTTTATAAATGGCGTAAATGATGACTTTAATACATGGAAAACATCGGGTATCTTTCATAAACTTTAATACATGAAAACGCAATGCTAAGAGAAAATGAAAAGATGAAAAGTTTTTCCATCAGAGTAAGTCTATTTTGAATCAGCCATCGGTATAATTTCCGTATAGAAGCAATGGACGTAGTGCCTTTGAGAAAAGCAATATATTCGCCTTTAGCTTGCTATAAAACTTATGGTCAATTTAAAGTGATGATTATTGCTTTCCACCATTGCATTATTTTTTTGTTACATGTCGTTTTATTGTATTCTACACTGAAAAAAAATTATCTGCTATTTTTACTGTATAAGACTGGCAGCAGAGGTTCCAGTTTAAAACAGTAATAAACTGTAAAACTATCGATTTTACTGCTTATTACTGTAAAACTAGCAATTTTACAATTTATTATAGTAAAATTAGCTGTATTATACTGTAAAAGCAACAGCATCCAGGGCAACAGAGGTTCCAGTTTAAAATTGTGAAGTGCACAGTAATAAATTGAAACTAGCAATTTTAGTTCCTTGCTGTAAACTAGCAATTTTACAATTTACTACTGTAAAATTAGCGATTTTGCAGTTTATTACTGTAAAATCAGCTGTAACTTACTGTAAAAACAACATCTATTTTTACCGTTTAAGAATGTGTAATAATATGTCTTTATGTAACACCATAAAAGCTGTAGAGCAATTTACATATATGGTACTTCACTGCTATAGGTGCTAATACGTCGCTTAGAACAATTTCAATTTTGACGATTACTTTTTATTTTATTTATTGCCGCCATGTTCACATAAGTGCATTGTGTAGTCAAATGTTGTAGCATGTGTAGCATTGTGTAGCATGTTACGTAAATAAACATTACATAACATGCGAATCATTTCAACAATTTCTTAAATTTAGATATAAAAATGCAAAATAATCTTACAGGTGAACAAAACAAGCTATAAAAAATTAAAGTTCTATTAAACTAATCCAAAAACTAAACAAAGCAGCATCAAAATCTCCATCAACATTTTAAATGATCCTCCAAATAAACGTATCCAATCATTAAAAACATGTTAAGTTCTATAAAAAATTAAAAATAGGAAACGATATTTTTTACTATACCTAGGAAAAAACTCAACAAGTTCCCAAGAAATGTAACGAGCGTATAACGGAAAATTAGTGTAACTAAAATAAACAACAGTGGCCATTTTTGTCATCCGTGTCCCTCTAATTAAATAATTCCCTTAATTAACAAAATTCTAACTCACAAAATTATGAAGATTGAATATTTGTAAAAGTTTTTAATGTGTATAGTGTTGTTAGAGGATAAGGGGCAATTTCTGCAGAATTTAGTTTTTGAGATATTTCAAGAAATGTGTTTCAGATTCCACACCAACTTTTAGGAATTTTTGCATTTTTAAGTTATTTTCAGCAGAAACCAAATACACAAAAAAGTGCAATTAAGCTGAAGTACAATAAATGACAAAAATCCTAAAGAAAGGAAAAAAAAATCACGAATCAAAAATTAAAATTTGCAAATATTGCCATTTTTCTTTCCTATTTTGTGTTATTCATTTTGAAAGTGCAATGGGACGGGAAGAAAGTCAAATGTTCTTTCATTTTTACCAAGGCTGAACTAAATCCAGCATTGCTTGAACTTTCTAAATGAAAAAAGATAAACTGATGGATTGCCACGGCTAAAAATAGATATTAAAAACGTAAGCTTACATATACCAAAAAATATGTCTCTTTTAGTTTTTTTTATTTTTTTTAAATATATTTGATGCCTATGATTAGCAAGTTTTATTACACTACTTCCAATAAAGAGGCAGACAGTACAATTGCAATCAAGTACTAAAAACCTAGGCCTTTAGTGTTTCAAAAAAGGTTAAATTTAATTACAAATTTTATAACTAATTTTCATATACAGTAATCTGAGTGGTATTTTGAGCACGTGTTGTATAAATATACATAAATAAATATCCTAAAGAAAATTAGTCAATTTAAAAAAATACCAACGCTTTCAAGTCTAGTACTTCCGTCCAGCAACTTATATTACATCTTTGAACTTCAGAAACTAGTAAATACATCCCTATCTGAAAAGAAAGGATCCTGTCTTAAGTTCTAGAGTTTCTTTTAGAAATTTCGTAGAAATTTCAAGTCTTCTTTAGAAGTTCCTAATTGCAAAGCTTTTATAAGTGCGTACAAAGCCTTTTATTGTCTACTACTCGATGTAAAAATAAGAATTTCACATTTTTTTTTTTTTTTTTTTTTTTGCTTTAAGACCAAAGTTTTGAAAATTAAAACTCGATCGCAAATTGATTAAAAGAATTCAAGTGGCGTTATTAGTGCATCGCGTTTTTAATTAGTTTCAGTTTTATCTATCAACAAATACATTACATTATCTGTTTCAATAAAAGCCTTCAAAGTATTTCAAGTCTAAAAACTTTTGAAACCAGTACATAGGAGAATGGAAAAATTCTTCAAAAAGAATGGAAGTTTAATTTACTATTAACATGAGTGGGAAGAATGAACTTCACGTAATATTTTTATTTGATAGATAAATAAAAACGATTCATAATTGCAAATAAATGGTGTAAAAGTTGCTCTTAAACTATTTCAAATCATATATTTTTAATTAACTAGCTGCCAGGGCAGCTAGATTAGCTTCCTGTGGCATGTTGATGCATAATGTCCCCCCGCCATCCAACTCTTACCTCATTCTGATGTGATATTATTTGATATAATTCAATTTTCATAAGATTTTAAGACATACTACGTACGTGGTCCACTAATGCCCAAGCAGCTAGCTGCGTGGCCCGGCATTGCACGGGCGCTTCGCACCTTTAAAGTAGTAAAGAATGTTTCAAAAAAATACTCGCCGCCAAGGCGGAATCATTCGAATTATTGAGATACTTCGCGCCTTCAAAATGGTGAGGAAAATTACAGCAAGTTCTGCTCTCTCAAGGTAAAGAAGCAGACATAGATACTCAGTTTTTAATATAAGTAGATGGCTTTTCAACAAATGAATGCTTCAAAATATTACAAGTAGCTAGCGATAAAAACAATACGTAAGTGTCCCGTTTATGAGTTTCGTGTTTGATTTAGTTAAGCCTTCATTCAAAATTATCATTATCATTGTTATTACTGTTTCATAGCAACCACGTTTTGCAACAATGGATCTAATATTTATTTATTTATAAGGCTTAATCGCTTTAAATTTGACAACTTATTAATTGATATCTTCGTTAATTAAAATCGTATAATTATATAAATTGAAACTAATGAATCCTGAAGAATTACCTATCTATCGGTACCTGGTTCGACTTTCAGTTCATTGGCGTTCAGGAAAAAGAAGTGTGACATAGATAGATAGAAAGGTAGTTAGAAAGAAAGAAAGATACTCAGTTTTTAATATAAGTAGATTCTTCCTACAAAGTTTTTAAACGTATATTTTCATTGTTTGAATAAACGTCTATACATATTCATGTGCCCATGCAAAAATGCAAAGGTTATGCTTTTAAAAAGGTTAAAAAAAACGAATGCAGTATTTATCAGTCTAATAACAATGTGGTAAATTAAGAATCGTAATTTAAAAGTGAAAAATGAAGGAGGAAAGGAGAAAAGAAAGGAGCAAAGAAGGGAAGAAAATACTCGTGTAATATAAATAATGCATTAAATTTCAAGTCGTTTTAATTTTATTTTTATCAGAACGTAAGCATAATAATGTTTAACCTAAAGAGTACAAATTTATAATCATCTTTGAAATAATTTGTTTTGTATATGTTCAAAATGAATTTCAAACTGTTTCAAATGCTTAGAATTTGTAGGTTAGATAAGCTTTTCTTTTTTGCATTCATTCACATAATTTTTCTTATTAGTATCAGTGCCTTAAAGTTCACAGGGCAAATACATTCACAATCTCAGAGAAGATTTTAAATAAGCATTTCGAACAAAACATTATACATTTGAAAATTTTTGGCAAATAAAACAAATGTCTTCAAAAATTCCTATAAATAATTTGTTTTTTTTTACATTTCTTTCGTATAAAAAGTTCTGCGTCATAAAGTTCATTAAAAACAAATCTGCTTACTTGATCAACTTACTTGAACAACTATGTTGACAACAAGTATGTTGAAATTAGCTCCAACAGTGGACGAGTAATTTCTTCACCTCTTTAAAATTCAGAAAAAAGCTAAACCTTTGCAAAAAGTCTTTAGAAAAGACGTAATTTTATTAATTGACAGAATTTCAACAATTTTTGTACTTCGTAAAAAGGGAACGAGCCACTTTTTAAAAATATGTCAAAACATGCGTTCTTGTGTAACGAAGTTGTAAAGAGGCTCTTTCTTAAATTAAACTAGACAGTACCCGAAATTTTGTGCTCAACTCAAACTTTAATGCTTAAAATTAAAATTATTAAAAGTGATGAAAATTATTACAATGATTGTTTAACTCACGCTCTATGATTTAAAATGTTTCATTAAGAACTCGAGTGAGAGAATGAAATAGAAAGAAGGAAAACATAAGCGTAGAAAAAGCATTATCATTAACGCTTCAAATTTTATGAATTTTTAATAAAAAATTTAGTACTGTTGTATTTTTAACTGTCACTTGTAACACTTTTCTCTTCTTCAAAGCAAACTTGAAGAAGAGAAATGTGTTCCTGAAAAAAAGAAAAAGAATGAGGGAAGAAAAGAAAAAGAGCGAGAAAAAAGCTGTTTTATACTTTACCATAAAAAATATCGATTGTTTTTTGCTGAAAAAACATCTCAAAAAAATACAGCCAAATCAACTTCGTTAAACTAAATATTCATACGCATCATTAATTTACGTCTGAAAGCATAGAAATTTAAAACTGTTAGCAGAAATGTCGCGTCGTTTTTTTTATCTCAAAAAGTGCCATTATCCAGCATTCTTCCTTCCAATAACATATATCCTGCATTTTTGAAGATCATTAGCAAAATATTTCGTGTTTAAAGTGCCCTTTAAAGTTGTCTTTTCTTTTATAGGAGGCAATTTATGATATTCATATAGTAAGTAAAATCTGTTTTCCTATCTTTTTAAACGCTTTTATTAGTTTCACATGTGAGTTTGTTTGTTTGTATGTATATATGCAACTCTGAATAAAAGATAAAATTCTTCTTTAAAAATATAGAAGTAATATATTTAATGCTATTGTTAATAATACTAAATGCTGAACTTTATTACATGTTGATGTATTATAAGTGTTTCAGTTGTTTGTGTATGTAACTCTGACTAAAAGATAAAATTCGCGTTCTAAAAGTGTAAAAGTATTATAGTTATTACTATTATTAATACTAAAGGTTAAACTATATTACATGTTAATGTATTATAAGTATAATAAATATAAAATATAAAGTGCATGTAAACTCAATGGATATTCAATATTTTTGAACATCAGAGAAATTAGAGTATCATATGAAATATTTTGATTAACTCAAAAAGCGTATGTTTTAGTTTTTAAAACTATATTTTAAAATTATTTTTCTAATTTATTTATTTTCCTGATGATAACTTGCTTCTTCTTCGCAATGGCTTTGCTCTATTACTTTTTATTTGTTTCAAATCAGCAACAACAAATCTTCCTGATGTCAATGAAACCGTTTACAGAGAACGCTAAGATAAATTCTACCCATCTTAGATACGTATTTTCTTCAAAACACAAACGAGGAGAAAGCATATTTAACCCGAAGCGTTAATAGTGTATCATTAAACTTTGCTAATGTTATTTCGAAAGTGAAGATCTTAAGGATATGCCATATTGATCATGTTACTTATAAGCTGCAATGCACCTGTTTCGCAAACTTAAGTTTATGTCAGTACAGTGGCAAGAAAGACCGCTAATTACGAAATAAGAACATGTGATTTCATGCTCTGAGTTTAATTAACATGCACTAGGAAAATTTAACAGCAAAATGGAGTCATTTTTCTTAAGAGCCTTGACAAAGCAAAAGGTATTGCCATAAACATGCCTGCAGTGGAGCCCAACCAGGAGCTTTCAGAGACACGATTGCCAATCTTTCTGTAATACTATTTTTATTAGCTTTTATTATACTTACTTCGTCCTTGGTCGGTTGATGGAGCAGACATTTAATCCTTGACAACGATTTAAAATAATTAACATATTTATGCGGCACAATTTTGTATATAAAGCGAATAAATTAATTTCAAGGCTAAAATAAGCTTGAAGTGTAGATAGAGTAATTTTGAGATTTTACAATCTTTGAAAATAATCCATGTTGTGCAAGATTTTCTAAGATTCAAGTCATTAGTTTAAATGCTTTTTTTAAACCATTTTCACACCCCATATTTGTTATGTCTTGATTTCGTAAATTAGCATGTGGGGCTAGCTTTTTGAACTATAACAAAATCAAAAATGAATGCTATCAACGATAAAGTTCATTGTTAAAAAAATTAACTAATTAATTTCTAGGTTGAGTTTAATCAGCATAGAATTGTGCATAAAGTAGATTTTAAATTAGTTAATGTTCTAAAATGATCGAGGTTTAGGTCATGCATACAATTAAAGACATCAATTCAAAAGTCACTTTAAAAACATGTTCTAACATAATATTTCTTTTTTCTTGTGTGTGTGTGAAAAAAATTCATAATGCATGCTTTTAGCTTTCAACTCTTATTCATTTTTTTTCACTATTTTCATTAAAAATATGAAAAGTTAAACTTAATTTGTCATCTTTTCTTGCGTCTCAAAGTGATAAGACTGGAATTGATATTGCGTTCCGACGAATCTATAAATAAAAGATGTAATGTACTGAACGATTTTTGCACAATGGACAATATTTAAAATCTCACGTTTTATCGCGTTAAAAGAATCTTAATTCATTTCTTCTATGATCACATAATTAAACTTTTATTGTAAAAAATCTCAAGGGAAAACGATGGAAAACGCTTCTCTTCAGAGAATCTATGGAAAAAAAAATCTTATATGTATTTTAAAGCTTTTATTGTTAAGCAGTGACACACGCAGAGCAGGAAATTTAATGACTCTATTATGATGGAAATGGGATGTTATTTAAATTTTTGTAGTTAAAAAGAATCTTTTGAAAGGAAAAGGAAAAAGCAATTAATGTTGAATATTGAAACGAAAGTTCTGAATTTATGACGATATTGCTTTTAAATCTTTTTATTCGAAAATTCGTATAGCATGTCTTTTTGAAATGTTAATATAGATAACGTATTAGCAGATATTTTACATTAGTACTATTTATGAAAATATGCAAAAATATGCATTTCAGATACGTGTTAAGTTTTGTTTTAAAATGAAAAGAAGCGATTTTTGCTTGCTCTAAAAAGCAAACATTTTTTTCAAAATTTGGTTTTATGAAGATTTAATTTTTTTCTAAATTTAATTATTTAAACTTTTGACTAAAAGCTATTAAATATCAAAATAAAAGCTAGTATATTCAGTAATCGTTTTCTGAAAAACGAAAGTTTAATAATAAAATATGCATCAAATAATAATAATAGTAATATTAGTTTTGGATTTGTAATTTTCTTTCCTTTTCCATGTTTTCCTATCGTGCTTGCAGTAAATATAAGCGTTTTGAAATTTTGCATGTGTTCAGGTCCACGAGAATAAAGTACGAGTCACGGGCAAGAAACGTTGGGCACGAATGCTCTAAATGATGGGAAGAAAATATTAATTTTACAAAATATATCGAATGCCATTAAAGATATATATAGATGATTATTTTTCAAAACATGAAAACACTCCATAATATTTCTTGGAGATTTGAAATATGCGAAAAGTGGGAAGACGATATTAATTATAAATCTTGAAGAATAAATAAAGATATAGGAATATAAAAATACCTTTCTAATGTTTAACTAGAATATGGAAAAGAAAATGGAGACGAGGATAAGTTTAATTTTTAACAACTGGAATTTTTGACATTTTGCATTTGAAAAATAGCAAGCGTTCGAATGCAATTCTTTCAAGATTCTAATTGCAATTTGTATTTCGTTCTTCGCGATGCTAAACTTTTATTCAAAATATAAAGCGTACAAAACTTTTGAGACATTTTTCCGCCCTTCAATGTTTCACGCTTGTAGGGGCGCTAAAAATACCTCTGTAAGTAATAGTTGTTTTACACGCGAGACCGAAAACGAAATAGTTTATTATGAAACATTAAAAACATTAACTACATTATAAATGAAATATAAGATAGAATAACCAAATATCTTCCACACATTGAACGAATACTTGGTGTTGCATTTTATGAGTTTTCAATGAAAGTTGACCAAAATAATGTTAAACTTCTACATATCTCTAGGTACATTGCACAACATTCGGGTTCCATTCCCTTAATGTCCTTTAAAGTACACAACTGTCTCAACTGAGACCATGACGCGTTCCAAACATTCCTAGTTCACACGCAATGACAAACGAAGATAAATTGCCGTCATTTGTTACGTTTCCGTGAGGAAAATTGCTCTGCAGACTTTGCATAATAACAATAAGTGAGACTTCGTGTTTCATTAGGAATTCGGTTCAGATATTAATATTTGTGTGCAATCATGATTAGGGTTGAAAGAAAACGTTTTCAGGTTAAGTACATTCACAAATTACAATTAAAAAATAACCTATTGTTGACTTGTATTGCGAATGCAAGAAGTTTTTAATTTATTAATCGCATTTTATTTTAGAATTTCATATTTGCAGGGAAGAAGCTTTAAATATGTTAGCCCTTCACTGCATGGTGTGCCTGATCTGGTACAAACAAAAAAAAAACCTCATATATTCCTCTGCTATTTAAATACAGTTAAACTGAGCTTTGTGCCCCTTCTGGAACATTGCTATAACAGTTTAGTGTGATTTTTATGCACTAGTTAGTTGCACTAGTCTAGGTGTTACAGTTCTTGCTTGAGAGTATCTGCATTACAGTAAAAAGTGTGCTTAATCATTATTTCCTCTGTTCTAAAAATGTTTAAATATATATGCTGTACTTAGTGGCAAAAATTTGTTTGTTCCACTTATGGCACAAAACACATTGTAGATTATTACACTTATCAGTATAAGCATATACTATGTGCTTTGTACCATACGTGAAATAAACAGTTAAAACATCATTTTTGGTGCATATTTTTAAGAATAATTTTTTTCTTCATTTTTCCGGAACTCAGGGCTATTTAAAGGTAACATATAATTTTTTTCATGAAAATACAAAAAATAGTGCAGTGAAGGGTTAATGAAAATTTAAACTTTTTAACGACGATTTATTTATTTACGTTTTTCACTGAGCTTGCAAAGATGGACTAAAATTTCAATTCTTTTAAATAAATCTTAAATCAGATCCAACGTTGCATCTAACATTTACAATCCAAACAAAAAAAATTTTAAAAACGTTTTCATCAAAAAAAAGCAATGGCGTAAATGCAGTTTTTTAAAACATGAATAAATCTTTACTCAGTAACGGGCATGATGAACTTGAGACGTAAAATAATAGACCTCTCCAAATAATCCGCTTGAATACAGAAACCGGGTCTTTCTATCTTTTTTCTTTTTTACCTTCTGTTTCACTTTTAAACAGTTAAGAACTACAACTAAGAAATAAGTTACTACCCCTATGGCTTGACTAAAGCTGAACGAGGTGCAACACAACGCCAGCTTGGTTAGGTCAGAGACTGCAGTTTCGTTCTTATTACGACTCTTCAGTTTGGAGTAGACACTAATCGAGCTGGAGGCAGTAAACATCTTATAAAAACAAAGAAATCCAAACAATACAAAAAGCTAAAACACAAACATATAAATATAGATCAGCCTTAGGTATTAATTATAGTATCAATTATATTATTTTTATCTTTGTAAAGAACGTGGATTTCATCTTTTATTCAGAGTTACATATAAACCCACATGTGAAACTAATAAAAGTGTATTTAAAAAAGGAAAATCAAGTAATATCCAATTATTCATAGGCGGTCAAATTTTCCTTTTAAAGCAAAATTAACTATATTTTACTATACATTTTTATTTTATCGAGTTCAGCACGTTTTGAAGTGAGACTCTTCGCACTGATTAGTAAAAATCGGCAGTTCTCAGTAATGAGCTACAAGCAAGTGACCTTTCACCGATCGAAGCAGGTGATCCATCACAGGTACACGACCATCGTTAGTAACTTTACTGAACAGTGTAAGCATAGGTATTTCGTTGATTCAAATTTGTGTTTATTTTACTTAACTTTCAACATGCTCTTAAAATATTTACCGTTAAAATTTTATCTAGATATTTTAATTTTAGAAGCAAAATAAGTATTTGAATAGTAAATTATCATTCGGTCAACAAAAGGAAGAACTGTAAATATCATCAACTATGAAATTAAGCTAACATAAATACATTCTTAATGGTAAATGTCAATATTTTTTCCTTTTTCAAATGCGAAGAAAATAGTACTGCTTAAACTAAATCATACCAAAACAAATGAATATATTTCATTTTAATCGGAACATTAGTTCTGTTTACCTGTTTAAATGGAAAGTCTAAAAGTTTTTTTTTTTTTTTATGTAGAGGAAGCAAAGGTTAAGAACCTTTCTGCAGATTTGCATGAGGAAATCGTTTCTGTGATTCTCTAGAGTTTCAATAGTATTGAAATCTATTTTTAAACCATTCCATGAAATAAACTGAGATCTTTACGTTAAGCTTGCATGGTTAGGTTTTTTAGGGGGGGGGTTTCTTTCGAAGCCCTTTAAGGGTTTTAAAATAGAAAGTAACTCTAATTACTAAGAACTTCTTTTTTTCCCTTTCTTTGAAGTATGATTCCATTATAGTTATGGTTATTTAACTCTGATTAATAGTAAACGAAATTCCTTTAGAGC
>JAXGGA010005589.1:0-76958 GCA_038373865.1 Uloborus plumipes
CAAAAAAATTGAAGACAATTTAAGTGATCCTGCAGCAGTTGGGCTTTCTGAAGAAATATCAAAGGATTCTGGTGCCGTTTCTCCTGAAGAGCGGATAACCCTGAAGAGCATTCAAAGACCGTTGAAGATGAATTTTCCTGCAATAGTGGAAAATTCGAACAAAAGGTTGATGTTCGAATCTCCAATCTGGATACTAATTTGTTTGAAGAAGAGCTGGATAATCCTGTATTTGCCAAAAAAAATTCTATAGAATGTGTTGCAGCTGCAGCTACTTCTGAAGAATGCTCCGTTGAATTTGGGGATAAATACCTACAGGTTCCTGCTGATGATAAATATCCTCATGATGTTGGACTTTGGCCTGCCAAAATTACTGAACATATGAAGGACTATTTTATAATAAATAAACCTAATCAATTTCTTCCTGAAATTGATGGTTCGCGAAAGTTTTGCTCCGATAAAGAAAGAGTGTTAACTGAGAGTAGCTTTTATAGAACTAAACAGAATGGAGATAAAATAAGCAGAGAATGGCTTGTGTACTCTCCCTCTAAAGGAGCTGTATATTGTTACGTTTGCAAATTATTCAGTTCGGATCAGCAAGCGTTGTGTGAAAGAGGATATTCTGACTGGAAGAATATTAAGGCTAGATTAAGTGAGCATGAAAACTCGAAGACTCACCGACTTAGCGTGTGCTCTTTGTCACTTCGCTCTGTCGCTGAGGGTCGAATTGATTCACAGTTGGTGGAGGAATGTAACCGAGAACGCAGCTATTGGAGGATGGTGCTGCAAAGAGTTGTCAGTGTTGTAAAAAAACTCACTGAAAGGGGACTTCCTCTCCTTGGTGACAACGAAACTGTTGGATCTATGAGTAATGGTAATTTTTTGGGAATAATGGAACTGTTGGCTGAATATGATCCCTTCTTAAAAAACCACATTGAAACCAAAGGTAATCCTGGGACTGGAAATGTGAACTACCTTTCATCAACAATTGTAATTGAACTAGTTAATTTAATGTCAGAAAAGGTTTTGAACCACATTGTTGACTCTGTAAAGGAAGCAAAATATTTTGGACTAGTTGTTGACTCAACACCCGATATCACTCACACAGATCAACTGTCAATTGTGTTGAGATATGTTGATAAAAGTGGACAGCCAAATGAGCGATTCATAACTTTTCTGCCACAGCGTGGGCATGATGCACTTTCCTTATCCAAAAGTGTTTCCAAACTTCTTAACGAATTAAATATAGATATCCTTAACTGCCGTGGGCAATCGTATGACAATGCCAGCAATATGTCTGGTAAGTATTCTGGGCTGCAAGCGAGAATAAAAGAAATTTGTCCTACAGCAGATTATGTACCTTGCTCAGCGCACTCTTTAAACTTAGTTGGGACCAGTGGTTGGAAAAACTACATTTCTTTTGTAGCGAACTACAACTACAACTACTTTGTTACAAATGTAGTTAACTACAACTACAACTACTTTTTTTTAAATGTAGCGACTACAAACTACTTTTGAATTGTAGTCGCTACTTCGCTACTTTTTAAAAAATAAATAAATAAAAAGCATACACCGTTTGAGGATTGACCGAAAAAATTCGAAAAGTGGTTTACATTAATAAATTAACTCATTTGAATATGGAATAGAACTAGGAATTGTCTTTGAATTTATTTGTTACTTTTCCTTTTTTTTTTTTTTGCTAAAATTTGTCCTTTTTAGATTTTTTTACAATTTTTACGAATATTCGCCACAAGAAAGGATTCAAAAGTTGAAAGATTGAAAGAATTCAACCTTCAATTTTTTTAAATTTCTTGCCAGGGAATATTTAGGAACATGAAAATTATTTGAAGGAATATAAAAATTATGATGCCAAATAAACCAATGACATCAAACAGATAGAATGTATTTCGTTAAAATGATGTATCTAAGATCAGCTCATATTTTTATGGTTCTTATTTCTCATTGCGTCCGCTGCTGTACTCGTGCAAGATTTGCACCAGTCAGAGTCAATTAAACCTTGTTTTTTTCCTTCGTTCTCTTTTTTTAATTTTTTTATTTATTTATTTATTTAATTTAAAAGTAGTTTCCAGAAATCGCTACAAACTACTATTTTTTTGTATCGCGCTACTCGCTACTCTACTTTTTTTAAAAAGTAGTGCGCTACACTACAAACTACTAAACAATGTAGCTGCTACAGTAGTTTCGCTACTTGTAGCGCGCTACTTCCGACCACTGGTTGGGACTAACTGTGGATTGTTGTTCACAAGTAGTCTCTTTTTTTGGGTTATTGCAAAGCATTTTTAATTTTTTTAGTGCCTCTACTCACAGATGGCAGTTGTTGCAGCAAAAGCTTAGTCAGTGTCCTAATACAATCAACATAAAGTCTACATCTGCCACAAGATGGTCAGCTGATGCTGATGCTACCTCAGCTTTTCGAAAGGGATTTTTTTACATCAAACAATGTTTAAGTGACATTTCCAATGATGAAGATGAGTCATCGTCATGTCGTCATGAAGCAAATAGCTATTATTTAAAGATGGGTAGGTTAGAAACTGCAATTTTAACAACAGTTTGGGATACTATTTTGAAACGGTTGAATGAATGAAGTGAAAAGGGGGCGCTCCCAAGGCAGCGCAAGCACTGCGACCATAGGTCTATTGTACTATCCCCAGTAGAACCCTACAAGAGCCCAATAGCTGAAATGAACTTAAGCAGATGTCTAACAGGAATGCTAGACAGTTCATAGGGATCTAAACAATGGTACCCCAAATGTTCAAACCTGTAAGCAGAATAAAAATCACATTCACACAGAACATGACCAGAACTTTCATCTGCCTCAAGGCAGCCTCTACAAGCTGGGTCATCAGTGATACCCAACAGGTTTAGGTGTCTATTAAGAGTACAGTGTCCAGTGAGAAGTCCAATAGACATCTTAATCTCTTTTCTGCTCAAACTAAGTAGCTCCCTGGACCTCAGCCAGGGTTGACGTTGGTTGAGAGCTTTAGCTTGCCTCTGTGAGTCAGACTGAAGCCACCTGGCATATGAGTCATTCATAAGCAGGTTTCTTATAGTATTCCTGACTTTGTTATAGGGCAACCCAATAGCAGGTTCAGGACCTACGAAAGGCATGTTGGAGCCCAATTTGGCAAGCTGATCAGCAGCTTCGTTTCCATCAATGTTACGGTGGCCAGGGACCCAGTAGAGTGTAACCTTATTCTTGCTGGCGAGCCTTGCCAGTGCATTGTGGCATTCCCAAACTGACTTGGTAGTAAAGCAGTAGCTATTGAGGGCTTTTAAGGCGGCTTGACTATCAGAGAAGATTTTTAAAACCTTACCAGTTAAGTCGCGTTCAAGGCAATTGGTTACACATGCCAGGATAGCAAGAACTTCAGCCTGGTAAACCGTAGCAAGCTTCCCAAGCGAAAAGTAAAGCTTTGTTTTGCTGCTGCTGCAAAAAGCACCAGAGCCAGTACCGGAAGAGGTCTTAGAGCCGTCAGTGAACCAAATTTCATTGGCATTACCGACAAGCTTCGGAACATCCTTCCATTGTTCTCTGGAAGGAAACACAATGTTATAATTAGCATTGAAACTAATATGTTTTAACAACCAGTCGCTTGGCATCAAAAAGTAGGGATGCTTGACGGCCTCTATACAAAGTTTATCATAAAGAGACGAGTGGCGAGGGGTCTTCCAGAGACCCAGGAGGTTCAGGCGATATGAACAGGTAATCGCTTCCAGTTCCACTTGTTTGTGAAGTGGAAGTAAACCTATAAGAAGTTCTAGGCTTTGAGAGGGAGTAGTTCTCATTGCACTAGTAATTGCAATGGTAGCCATCCTTTGTAGGGTGGTAAGACTGCTCTCAGTAGTTACATTACGGGTCTTACCCCACCAGGCAATGGCCCCATAAGTTATTGTGGGTACAATAACCCTGGTGTAGACCCAATGGGCAATTTTTGGTGAAAACCCCCAATTACTGCCTATGGCGCGCCTGCAGGACCAAAAGATCCTTTTGGCCTTGTCAGTAACAAGCTTGAGGTGCGAATTCCAGTTTAAAGTACTGTCAAAAATCACACCCAAGTACTTGACTTCATTGGAATAGTCAAGGGGAGAGTTAAAGAACTCAATCTTGCAAAGATCCTTCAGCCGTTTTCTAGTGAAGAGAACCAAGTGCGTCTTGCTAGGATTCACAGTGAGGCCCACCTCACTGCACCAGCTTTCAATTGACTTGAGGGCTGTTCTCATAAGGTTGCAGACCGTATCATAGAACTTGCCCCTTATAACCAGAGTTATGTCATCTGCATAGCCTATACAGTGCAGACCCTTTTGACGAAGTCTTTCCAGAAGTTCATCCACAACCAGGCTCCACAGAAGGGGGGAAAGTACACCCCCTTGTGGACATCCTTGGCAGTTTTCCACTAAAAGGGAATCACCCAGCAGGCTTGCTTTTGTCATGCGGGTGGTAAGAAGACTTTGAAACGGTTTGATGCAACTAATAAAACTTTTCAAAGTAGTACCCTTGATATATCTGTAATAGTGCCACTGTATGAGGCTCTCATTCAGTTTGTTCAAACTACTAGAAAGAACTTTAACCTCTTTGAAGAAGAAGCTAAGAAGTTAGTTGAGGAGGGCATTTCTTATAAGGAAACAAGAGTGAGAAACATTTCTCGTCGACTAGATGCACATTTCAATAGTGAGCATCCATTATCTGGAAAGGATGCTTTTCGTGTAAATTGCTTTTTTGTGATGTGTGATGCTCTGACTGCTGAGTTGGAGAAAAGAATGAATGCATACGTCCAAATTCAGAACAAATTTGGTTTCCTTTTGAGCAACAAAATGTCTCCTGAAGAGATGAAAACTGCTGCGGAACATTTTCAGATGTTATATTCTGATGATATAGATGATAACTTCTGTGATGAGTTTTTTCATTTTAGACCTTTTTTGGAAAAGCATAGTAGTCGAACTGAATGTTTAAAGGAAATAATGAAATTGAATCTTTCTCATACTTTCCCAAATATGGAGACAGCTCTTCGAATTGTACTAACAGTACCTATAAGTAATTGTTCTAGTGAGAGATCATTTTCAGTTCTAAAAAGAATCAAAAATAGATTAAGAAATTCTTTATCTCAGTGCAATTTGCAAGCCTATTCAATTTTAAATATTGAAAATGATGTAACACAAAATTTAAATTTTAATGATATCATTGATGAATTTTCTGCTAGAAAATCGAGAAAAAAAATTTTTAGTTTTAATTTCTGCCCTGATATGAAGTAAGTTTTGTTAGATGAATGAAATTTAGTTTAAATAGCTTCATTTGACATCATTATTTTTGATCTTATTTTTAGCCTACTTTCCCTTTAAAAATAAAAGAAAGACGAAAAAAGTATTAAAAGTAGCTTAATGCATCGAAAAAATATCGCCAAGTCCAAAAAATATCGCCAAGTTAAAAAAAATATCGCCAAGTCAAAAAAATAGAGGTAAAATGAATATCGAAAAATTAAAAATTTGAAAGTAGGGTATTGAGATGGGGAATTTGTGTGTCGGTCTGTCTGTCCCCCCCCTAATAACTTTTGAATGAACATTCCGATTTGGACAAACTTTTTTTTGTTGGAAAGATCTCGGCGAGTACAGCTCATTCCCATACTTGATTTTTTGATTTGAACAATTTTTGGTTCAACTTTGAGCCGTTCAAATAACCGGTCCCGCGATACTAACTTTTTAATGAACAGTCCGATTTGAACAAACTTTTTTTTGTTGGAAAGAACTTTTCAAGGATACTTCATTCCCGTATTTACATTTCCGATTTGAACAATTTTTCATTCAACATTGAACCGCTCAAGCAAGCTGTCACCCCTAATAACTTTTGAGTAAACAGTCCGAAAAAAATGACTGACTGTGCAGACGATTTTTTGTTTATTTATTCATTTGTTTTATTGAATTTATTATTATTATTATTATTATTTTTGGCAGACGATTTTTTTTTGTAACAAAAATGTTTCATTCACTAGGGCATTTTATTCTTTATTTATATTTAACAACTGGCAACGGATGAAAAGTGAAATTCGAGACATTTTATCAACGGACGAGTTTTTTTTTCTTTTTTTTTTTTTTTTTCTTCTTGATAAAATGTGTTTTGATGTACTTTGTACTTTTAATTTTTTTTTGAAAACAATTGAGGAATTTTTCTACGGAAGAACTGTAACAGTTACATTCTTTAAAAGGTGCGACAAAACTTTATTTATTCATTTATTTACTTTTTATGTGTCTATTTCATCTGATGAGAGAGGTATATTTTGCTTTTAAAGGTATGTTTGACATAATTTTTAGTCTTAGATAATCAAGAGAATAATGATCAGATGCTAGAATGCCCATGTCGATGTACGGGAAAGTAGGCTCGTTTAGTTCTTGACAGAACTTCTTGTTTAATATTGAATCCTTAAAAGTGGTCTGTTCCATTTCTGTATTTTTTGCCCTATATGTTTGAAATATAAAATGTAAATATGTTTATCAGGTGTTACTCTTTTGAATATTGTCTTTTAATTTGATTTTAAGGAAATTATACATTAACTCTTTGATACTTTACTTAGTATTTTGCTTATTTAGATATTTATGAGTTAGAAAGTTTTATTTCCTGAAAATGTCATGCAAAATAGTTCTTGCTTTTTTTTTTTTTTTTGTGGTTGGCTTTTTTTATTAATAAACCAAATATGGAAGAAAAGATTCTGGAAAAAGAATTCCTTGATAAATATCCTGCTTTTTCTTTGAATACTTATAATTGCACGTGAGGGGGCGGGGGATCGATATACGCTTTACTGTTTAATTGACCTATAAATATATCAGATTATAAAATGGATATAAAGTGAGGGGGCGGGGGATCGATATACGCTTTACTGTTTAATTGACCTATAAATATATCAGATTATATAATGGATATAAACAGGGCAACTGGGTTCTGTACACAAGGGTTAGTGTATATGGGTACGACCAAAAAGGTTGGTTACTAATATTTATACTAATGTTTTTTTTTTTGACAAAGTGATAGGGGGGGGGGCCTCCAAATTATTGTGAGCCTAGGGCCTCACTCTTGGTTAGTCGGGCCCTGACCAAGGGTAGATTGGCAAACTCAACTAAGAAAATTCGATTCCTTTAATGACGATATAGGACTGTATCTCGTCCATTTCGAAAGAGTGATGACCCGAATTAAAATGGATCCTACACTCTGGATGGCGTGCCTTACTGGAGTATTGCCAAGCGATGTAGTTGAACTTATTTTGAAAGAACCAGAAAAAAATGCCGAAAATTACGTATATGTGAAAGACTTGCTTCTAAAACGATACAAATTAAGCCCTGAAAGATTTAGACAACTTTTTTATGCACATAGTATTAAGGATGGAAAGAGTTGGCGTGAATATTATTACGAATTAGAAACATATTTTACTGGATGGATTGCTGAACTAAAGATTGAAAGTATGAACGACTTAAAAGGACTCATAATATCTGACCCAGGGTTGATACATTTTAGCCGGGCCAAAAAAAGCCGGCCGGCTTTTTTTGGTTTAAACCACTTAAAAAAGGCCGGCTTTTATTAAAAACTCTGGCTTTTTTAGGATTTTTATTATTATTTTTTTTTTGTGGTGTTTTATTTTAATTTACTTAAATGAAAATTATATTATTAATACAATTACAGCTCTGTTGACAAATTCCATGACACAAGACTAAAAATTAGATAGTTGTTACAAAAATAGAAAAATAAAGCTATTGTTCTATATCAGGTAATTAGTCTTGTTCAATGGAATGTAAATGGTCGTAAATGAATTTTCGTCAAAGTATTCAAAAGCTCACATGATTCTGCTGCTGTTGTTAGCAGTTATCTGGTTTAGTCTTGAAATAACAATGAACTCTTATATTTTTTTCTGTTTTTTTTTTAAGTCACAAAAACTTTTATCTGCTTCTTAATTGAAAAACAATTGTTTAAAAAATAAAAAGTTTTTTATGTATACATAGAAACCAACAGGTCTATATTAGTGAATGAATTTAAATTCTACTGGAATGATACAGATTTCAGAAGTAATGTTTTTACTATTGTATACATAAATAATAGTGCAAAAAAAAAAAAAAAAAAGAGCAAACTGGTCGATGCAACAGTTTTTTTTTAAATTTTAGTATTCTTTCTACACTTTTTTAAATGTTCTTTTATTCTTACTGCTCTTTTGCTAACAACACTTTCACAACGTTTGCACTTCACTTTTGTACCAAATTCAGTGAACTCATTCCATTCGGAAGCTTGTTTTCTCCCACATCCAGATGCCATTATAATTTAAGCTAAATAATAATGATCACGAAAAACTTTGACTGAGCTACTGAGAGCTGAAAATAATTCTAAAATAGAAAAAAAATTGTGATAACATTTTTCAACCTTCATTTCCATTCTTTGAAGAGGTGCAATTCTATTGGTTACTGGAACTAGATCAGTAACCAATTAAATTGCTTGTTAGATAAATCCCCTATGCAGTGCTTCACCAGCCTTTTGTTATAAAATTGTGGACATCCTGTTAGTTTCTGACACTAAAGATTGCATAAAATGCAGAAGAAGCCCCTCCTCACTTTGTTTCCCTTAGATGCCATTCCCTCAATCAACTGGATTGTCAAACTGTCATTGAGCTGACCATTGCTCTTTCACCTGCTCTCCACTTCCTAAATAATGAAGGAAGGCATCCTTTCTTTTAGTATAATAATGTGCAGCCACCTGCTTTTTATCTTGATTTTAAACTTTTAATCCTTTTGTACATTGGTGCTCCTGCCACTCAATTTGAAGGATTGTTCCCAATGATATCTCACCCTTTCTTTCCGAACAAGCCTCTACTGAATTCTGAGACTACTGTTATTGCTTAAGGACCCAGGGTTTGCCTTCCCTTTTATTAAGGGGCCATAGTTTCTAGGAAGGGAGATAATGCCTTGCTTTCACTAAAGAGTGCTGGTCATGATACCTTCATATCATTTTACAAATAGTGCAGGATGGGCTTTTTTGTCCAATTGACATGTGTCTTCAGACAATTCTAATATTTTTCTTTTCAGCAGAGTTTAAATAAAGGGAAGTTCGCTCTTTGCATTTTATTCAAATTCAAACCAACTAATCTAGCAGTGATATGCTATGACATTATTATTTGATGTTTTATAATGATTTGCAGTTTTTGTGTAAATATTTCTTTTATCATTTCACAAAAGTATTGTTTTATTACTTAAATTGATATGGGTTACCTGATTAAAATGTATAGAAGTCAAAAGTATAAGTGTAAAGTATAATATTTTAAAAAAGGCCAAAAAAGACCGGCTTTTTTTTAAAAAAAAAGCCAAAAAAGACCGGCTTTTTTAATAAAAGCCGGCCGGTCTGGCCTTTTTTTAAAAAAGCCGGCTTTTTTGCAACCCTGATCTGACCGCATTAAAGAAGTGGCTCCACCTGCAGTACGAGATTACTACTTGAGCTCTTGGTCATCACTAAATGCACCTATTGAATTGACTGATAAGATTGATGAATACATAGAATTGGACAACTCTTTTAGGAGTAAACTTCAAGTGGAAAATCATCAAGAATTTATACTAAGAAAAAATCGTACTTCAAACGAAAACTGGAATAAAAATATTTCTCACGTTAGACCTGCAGAATCTATAGTATGTTACAACTGCAATGAAAAGGGACACTATTCTCGTGATTGCCTAAAATCGAGAAAGCCTAAGTTCTGTACTAGGTGTAGAATGGAAGGTCACGGAACAAAGGATTGTCCACAAAACCCTATGTTTCTCCTTTAGTGAACATTTCTCATTCGAATCCTTTGGACAGAAACGTTAGTACTAAGACTATTGTTATAAACGGGATCACTACGGAGGCAATTATGGACACCGCAGCAGACATATCTATGATCAAAGAATCATTCGTAACTGTAATCAATGCCAACATTTTAAGTGAAGTTTCGACAAACATACGTGGTATCGGTGGAGTTACGGAGTCTTTTAAAATAGTTACAGCGCAAGTAACAGTAGATAATGTAAATTTGACAGATGTAAAGCTTTATGTGGTGTCCGATGGCACCTTTGAGGGACCAAATATTCTTATTGGAAATGACATCATAGATTTTCCCGATTTAGTCATGGTTCGAAAGCAAGGAATGTCTAAACTGTTTCACACCAATGAGTTCAAGAAAATGTGCAATATTGAAGTGAATGAAGTCCCAGAAAAAGTTGTTTTCAAAGTTTCTGAACCGGTTCAAATACAGCCTCGAACGGTACAATTAATCAAAGTAGTAAGCAGCATCAATCAGAAAAATGGCATTGTGCTAATTAAGGAACAAGTCGATGATCTTGAAACAGCATTTTATCTTGATGGTGGTAAAACAATAATGCCAGTCGCTAACTTTAGTAACCAAACTATAAATCTTAAGAAAAACCTCATCATTAAAAGGGGAATTCTCCAACCTGAGCCTCTCAAGATCGACGATATCGTTCATGAAACTGATGCTGTAGAAAATAGTAGGAAAATTAATATTTTAATAGCAAAAGAAGTTATTAGGCAAAAGATTACATGTAAGGACATTAAAGTTGGACCTTGTATAGACATTCGACAACAGCAGGAAATTTGCAACGTATTAAACGAATACAGAACATGCTTAGCATTAAAACCGGACGAACTTGGATGCGTCAACAACACATCGATGTGTATTTCTGAAAAACCAGGTAGCTCACCTGTTGCTCGTTCACCTTATCGTGCGTCACATCATGAACGGAATGTGTTACGCCATATTATTCAAGAATTAAAAGAACAAGGAATAGTTAGAGACAGTTCATCTGAATATAGTAGTCCAGTTTTACTAGTGAAGAAAAAAACAGGCGAATATCGAATGGTAATCGATTATAGGCAATTAAATTCTCAAACTGTCAAAGATAAATTTCCTTTACCATACCTTGATGATTTGCTCGACCAACTATCTGGTTACAATTTATTTTGTATACTTGACGCTTGCCAGGGATTTAATCAGATCCCTATGGACAATGAATCCTCTAGGAAAGCAGCATTTACGACTCCTGACGGACATCTCGAACCAACTCGCATGTTTTTCGGTTTAGCAAATGGACCTTCCGTGTTTCAACGCTGTATGTCGCTAGCTTTGGGCGATTTATTATGGAATGGTGTATCATGTTTTGTTGATGACATTTTTTTCGAATGCTTAGATTTTGAAACCATGATGATTAAACTGCGAGAAGTGCTTAAGCGTTTAAGTAATGCAGGATTAACCTTAAAATTATCTAAGTGTGAGTTCGGAATGTCTGAAGTTGAGTACTTGGGATTTGTTGTGAGCAAAGAGGGTATTCGCCCTGGACCGAGAAAACTCTCAGCAATCTCCGAATTTCCTGTACCAACGAGTAAGGAGGAAGTGCGCCGATTTTTAGGACTGACTGGCTTCTTTCGACGATTCATTAAAAGATATGCTTCCATAAAAGCCCCACTTACCCTATAATTGAAGAACGGTCAATCATTTCGCTGGAATTCTAAGCACCAAGAAGCATTTGAGCAACTTCGTAGCACATTAACATCAAAACCAGTTTTGAAATTATTTGATCCACGTCATGAAACTGAGCTTCATACTGACGCAAGTTCTTTGGGATTGGCGGGTATGTTACTGCAACGGGATGAAAATAATTTGTTGCGACTTGTTTACTGTGTTAGTCGGAGAACTACAGACGAAGAAAAGTATCACTCTAGCAGATTAGAATTATTAGCTGTAGTTTGGTCCGTTACTAGACTTCGACCATTGCTTCTTGGTCTCAGATTTACACTTGTTACTGATTGTTCCGCAGTAACTTATTTGAACAGTCAAAGAAATATAAAACCACAACTTGCTAGATGGGTTGAGCAATTGAGCGAATTTGACTATGTAGTAAAGCAAAAGCCTGGATCTCAAATGTCACACGTGGATGCTTTAAGTCGTGCTCCAATTGAAAATGTTGGCGATGAAAATCAGGACATGCAAGACAAAGGGAGAGATAATCAGTTGGAGCCTAGAGTGTTATATATTGCTGCCGAAGAGGATAAAGTAGCCCTGATACAGACACAGGAAGATGAGCTGCAAGTTATCATTGAAAAGTTGAAGAACCCTAAACTTAACAAGAAAAAGAATCTTGATACCAAATTTGAACTTATCAACGGTATTTTATATCATGTTCAGGATGTTAATGGGAAGAAAAGAAAACAATTCGTAATGCCCAAGTCCATGCGAAAATATCTTGCCGTACGATTTCATGATTTTACTGGTCATTTTGGAGTTGATAAAGTTGTCGCTTTAATATCTCAACAATTTTGGTTCCCCCGCATGAGCAGCTACATCAAACAACACATACAACAATGCGTAACATGTGCTTTTACGAAAATTCCATCAGGAAAAGTTCAAGGAAAATTAAACCCTATCCCACCAGGCAAACGGCCATTTGATATTATTCATGTAGATTTTTTGGGCCCATTCGTTTTAAGCTCAAATCGCAATAACGAACTCCTGGTGTTTGTTGATAACTTGACAAAATTTGTTCGTTTGCGTCCTTGTTCGAGTTGCTCAACTAAATGTGCATTAAAACACTTTGAAGAATTTATCAATGATTTTGGAAGTCCTAATCGTGTGGTAACTGATCGTGCACCCTGCTTCAAATCGGAAGGTTTTGATGAGTTTTGCTCGAAGTATGGAATAAAACATACATTCAACTGCACCCAAAGACCTCAAGCAAACGGTCAAGTCGAGAGAATAAATCGCGTTCTTATCCCAATGATATCTTCCAATGTTGTTAAGGATTCTCACAAAGATTGGGACAAAACACTATCCGATATTCAACGATGTATAAACTGGACCCCAAGCAAATCGACAGGTAAACCACCTTTTGAACTGTTATATGGTTTTAAACCTGTGAAGCTTGGAGATTTTCCCAAAGAATTACTGCCTGATTCCGAAGAATATTCACGACCCGAGACACTTCGAGAAGAAGCCCGTGAAAACATTTTGAAAGCTCAGATGAGAATGAAACATGATTTTGACAAGCGTCATTGTGAAGCTTATAAGTACTCAGTCGGCGATGTGGTTGTACTCAAACGAGCCCCAGAGTTTACTGGGACTAGCACAAAAACTCAAGCCAAATATCGCGGTCCTTTCGTAATCATTAAACTCTTACCGTCGGATGTGTATCAAGTTGCGGACTTCCGAACGCAAGGGCAAGGACGCAAAAGGCGACCTCATACGACTACAGCACATGCTTCACAAATTAAACTATTTCACATTGTTAGCGAGGAAGATAAGACACTAGATAATGTGACATGCAGCTATTTAGACGATGAATCACAATATGATGAACCCATCTCCCACTTTCATGGTATCGGCGAGACAGCACAGCCTGAGCAAGATGAATCATATACATCCCGTACGCCAAGATCAACAAAGTTGCCTAGTTATTTACAAGACTAGGTCGTGGACGACCATATTTTTAGGATGGCCGAATGTAAACAATGTTTTTTGTTAATGGCAACAGTTATTGATGGAATGAGGACTTCATGATTTGAACGACGCGAGACGGATATTAAGAAAATTGGTTTTCAAGGTTATGTTGTGTGTTTCTAAGTCAGTGTTATGTATTTTCGATGTTTTACGAGTTGTTTAAAGTAATTACGTTTAAATAAAGTTTATTAGTTTACAGATATACTATAAAGTTTTGATACCTGGGAGATGAAAGGATACACAATATCGCACAGAGGACGCCACGATATCGTATGTTACTGGGAGTACAGTTGATGTTTTTTATATCATTTTTCTAATTTTGTTTCTAATATTATGTTCTAAAATAAAATTTCAAAAATGCTACAACTATTTTTGTATCAAGTAATGATTCCGAAATCATAACTGACAATTTTTTTTTATTTTTTTTGCATTAAAAAAATCTTTTTTTTTCCAAAATGTAATTCTTGACAACATGAGTCAATGGGAAGTTTTCGATTTCTCAATTTTATTTTTACATGATAGAACAACACACAGATCAGCATCGGTGGAAAAAAATGCGATACAAGTAGTTTTTTTTTAAGTATTTTTTTAAGTTTGAGCGGCGGTGACGTCATAAGGCTCGTGAATTTTTCGCCAGAGCGCCAAGCCTGGAGCAAGAACCTGCTTCGGCCGAACGGAAACCGGTTTTTGTTCTCGCTGGCCGATGCCAGAAAAGGGTATAAGTCGCCAAATAATGTCTCGCTACAAATTTGAATACAGTTGTTTTCGCCGCAAAAAGTTTAAAACAATCATCACTGACAGGTTATATTGGATTGTCCTTTGAGGAATCCAGTCTCCATTTTGAATAATTAGACTTGAACTAATAACGGAAGAAAAAAAAAACCGCTAACACAATTTTTGTGGCTGAAATGCTAAAATTAGAGCTATTTGACGTCACTGGTTTCGTTTTCAAGGCGCGCTTTTTTTTTGCGAGTGGACTTTTTAAAAATTCGTTCAAAATTAATCATTATGTTTTAAAATTCGGCGATGGTGAATTTTTGTCTTTTGTAAGTTTCTTAACAATATCGAGGAGTCAAAGTAGGAATATTTAATAGGTTGAAACTTTCCAATTTGACACACATAAAATGCTTAAGTTGACCTAATGCGCAATGAAATGAAGCTTTTAGGAGTTGTTTTTAAAGAATAGTCTCATAAAATTGAATTATAAATTTGAGTAAGATTATAAACATAAATACAGCAACTACCTTCTTCAAAGATTTTTTTTTTTTTTTTGTTATTTCTAAGCATTTCTGGAAAAAAGAGAATACACTTAAAGAGTTGAGCATTAAATAATTATCAACACCTATCAATTTATTAACTTGATTTAATCAACGCCGATTGGTAAAGTTAATAATGGGGTGGGGGGGGACAGCTGCGAATATGAGCAACTTCTTTAGCGTAAAATCATGTGGCACTTTCATTTTGAAAAAGCATCAATTGCTGCATCAAACAGCCTGCAGAGCAAAGGCGGCTCGTACAGGGGGGCGACTGCCCCCTCACTTTTAATGTCAAAAACCTAATGATAGATAGAAATTATTTTTTACTCAGTGGATTGATATATTTTCCAAAAGTAAAAGCTGCAAATTCCAAAAAAATGGTCTTTTTTCAGTTTATTTCATCAGAATGGAACTTAGAATCGGAAGGCGGATATCTACGGTGGCCATCTGTCTTAATTTTTGGGGCCATATTTTGCATTTTTTTATAAATAGATCTTTCTACCATTGTTAAAATCCAATAATATAACAAAATTCTAAAAAAAAGCTTCAGAGGTGCTGCCTCCTATCCCCCCACCCCCACTCATACGTTTCTTTTGACCCCCCACTTTTTTGGTGCACCAGCCGCCTGTGCTGCAGAGGCTCTAAATATGTTAGGTGTCCTTGTTTCGTTGTATGAAGTTTCGAAGAACGTGGATTCTACTTCCATAAAACTACGTTCAATCTTAAAGATTTCCAGAAGCAATATTTACATGACGGTATTTCTGCTCCGTAACGGACGTGTCTCGTAAAATACCTCCGTTACAGAAAAAATGCTATCATTTCAATTTTTTTTCGGAATTTTTTGAAATTTAACTGCATGACATGGTGGTAGAGACACAATGTTCCTCATTAAGCGCACGAAATAAAATTAGAATTTAACATATTTCTACTCTTTGTAAGCTGTTTGATCAAAAACGGATACATCTGCTATCGTAGAATAACCCCATAGTAAAAACTCTAACCCCATTGTAAAAAAAAATCTAAAAAAGGGTGAAATGTAATAGCAGCAGAAGCGCTCTTACGGGTGCCATTTGCCTCTCTATGGCAAACTTAATGATGTCATTTGGCACCCTAAAGTGCTTTAAGGAACCGTTAAAGGTGCCATAAGAAGACAAATGTCGCCCTAACAGGGTGCCGCTGATGCTACATTGTTTCACTTTAAAAGGTACCATATATGCAACCTGTAGTTTTACAGTGTAGTCTAGGAATACAAAAGTATCTAACTTATGATGCTACATTAGAAAATAGTTGAAAGCAAACCCTAAAAATATGTCAAATCACCGCCAATTTGGTTACTTCATCCAGAGACTGCAGTTTCGTCCTTCTTGTTGACTCGTCAGTCTGGAATAGGAAGTAACGTGACTTACTGCTCAACGCCCAAGCTCTGCTTAAATTTACAAGTTGTGGCGTACACACTTTTGCAGAGTCTCGTTGGTGTGCTGATTCGAAAACAGCCGCCTGTTCTTAGCTTCTATAACGGAAATTCTGCCTCGAGCTCAGCTACTTCCTATTCCGAACTGATCAGTCCACAAGGAAGAAAACTGCAGTTTTTGGATGGAATAACCAAGCTACATACCACATATTACACAAATAAAAAATTACTTTCATGCATGAAAAAAGATTTCTTTAGAATAACACTCAAATAAAAAATACAGGTTATCATACGTACGTACATCAAATCAATCAATGCCATCAAATAAAATTAGAATTTAACATATTTCTACTCTTTGTAAACTGTTTGATGAAAAACGGATACATCTGCCATCGTAGAATAACCCCATAGTAAAAACTCTAACCCCATTGTAAAAAAAAAACCTAAAAAAGGGTGAAATGTTATAGCAGCAGAAGCGCTTCTTAAGGGTGCCATTTGCCTCTCTATGGCACCCTAAAATGCTTTAAGGAACCGTTAAAGGTGCCATAAGAAGACAAATGTCGCCCTAACAGGGTGCCGCTGATGCTACATTGTTTCACCTTACTACCATACCAGACTCAGTTCTGGGCACATATGCATTCGAAATTGAAACCCTGGTACCAACTGGACCCAGTCTCCCTACAGTGAGTTTAAAAAAAAATAAGTTCACAATGAGGGAGAGATGGCTGAAATTACAACACAGACCCACGCATCGCATCACGTCTCTATCGATGCCAAAAGAAAATACAAATGACGCGGGAATGACAGTACACTTCCAATTTCTCATAAAGCATTTTAATGACGATTAAAAACATGTCCATCTCCATAACGTGATTGTGCATATGATTTACATTACAATCTCTTTCTTCACAATCATTACAATACACCATCCGAAGGAGGGTCGTTAACAAAAATAACAGATCTTCGCTCGAGCAGATCTAATTTTGGTTTCGCTCACAGTTTCGAATGTCTAGGAACAATGCAGGCCTGCTCGCGGCAAAGTTGCTTTGGTTGTATCACATTTTGTCAACTAAGTAGTTCTCGACCGGGTAGGGGCGACACACCGATAACATCGTTCTCTGGATCAAGTATCGTTTTCGCAAAGGAAAGAACACTTGGATGTAAAATTTTAAGCAAACACAACAAGGCGTAGCACAAATGTAGCACCTGTCGATCGTCTCCAGTCGTTGGAGAAATCGAGTTCATTAGTTCAAAATTGGTGGAATAGGAAAAAATAACGTTTGCCATACCTACAAGTTAAGCCACATTTTGGCATTATGAATGTATTTTCCAAGTTTAATCACATGCCGGAGCTGATGACGAATTGACAATATGAGCAGTGTTAGAAATAAGAACTTAAATGCAGGCGTTGTGATGACGCATGGTATAAGTTTTAGGGGTCAAAATAACCTAAACTTCATTCACGGAAAAGATAGACTAGATTTAAACAAAGAATTGCGCCATCTGGCTTCATCAGTCACGCATTTAGCTTGGACAAGAATAAATTGGTGCCAATCAGACGGCGAATCGAATCCTATTAGATAACTTTTTCTTTTTTCCAGAAGACATCGCCAAAGGTAGCATAGCGGCAAATCCTCTGGCAACCTGTTTGGTTACTACCGGTCTATCTATTCCGTGAACGGAGTTTAGGCGCCATTTTTGATGAATTATAAATGTTATGAAATGGTGTGATACGGCTCCTATAGCTTCCACAATGCTGAGAGATCAGGTTTGCCCCAACTATGGTAACATGTTCCGAGTCGGTCACGGCGTGTCGGGAGAACTAAAGCTCGACCACCGAGAGATTGCGCCTGACCTCGAGGCGGAACTGGAGCATTTCATTTTAAAATGGGTAAGATCAGTGAGAAAGTTTACTTTTTGCGAACTTTGCTCATTAAAGTTTTAACTGTTAGAGAGCTTTCCACTTACCGACAAGACAGCAATAAATCGTACACGATTGTCATCGTCAGATATTGGCTCACGCAAAATGCATTAAAATATGCGTTGCGCTTTCTCAACTCCTGATTCGAGGACGATCGCGTCGTCTCCGACCGAACGATGTCGTTTGTCGTCCCATTCGTGTCGGATGCATCCGTCTGGCGTTTAAAATCGGGACGACGTTCATTCATCCGTTGACTTTCTCCGAAATACAGCAATGGCATTTAAAATTTGACATCTCTGCATTAATAAATATAAGCTCAAATTCGCAGACGATAAAATAAAACATGTTGCAATAAAATAATTTTATCTGTTTCATTAACTATTTTGTTTCATTATCGGTGTTCAGATGACTTTTACTGCCACAGAAGAAGAGCTCAGAATTTCATTCCGATAGTATGCGTTTCGTTTTAGGTAAACAAAGTGGGGATGTTATAAAGTTGTAAATAGCAAGCGCCCACTCGCATCTCTTTATTTGTTTTCTTTTTCTGCTGTGGCAAAGTCATTTCAACGGTCGCAGTCTGCTGGATGGAGGAGCCATTGCTGTCTTGAAAGGAAAATGACGCTTCAAAAAACTGACACCGGTTCTTGACACTTTTTTTCCACTCAACGATATCGGTCGAGTGAAAAAACTGCAGTAGACGACACGACAATCTACTCTTTGTCGTAGTATTACCTTCTGAATTTTGCCGTTGTCGTGTTGTGAAGTGGAAAAGCGCTCTTAGCATCATATCGCCAGCACCATGCTAAAATAATGAATGCGAAAAATTGCGTTTTTCAAGTTCGAATTTCACAAATAATTGAAATTTAAATGATTCCTTCGAACGATAGTTCTGTACCTCAGAACCAGACTAACGTAAGTCCATTTTCGTCATTTTTCAGTAGAGGGGAAAAATGATGTATTCGACAATCGTTTTTCCCCTCTACCGAAAAATGACGAAAATGGACTTACCTTAGTCTGGTTCTGAGGTACAGAGTTTTACACTTAAAGATATCCATAAACGAGTCAGGTGGGAAAAAATTATATTCAGTGTTTTGGCTCCCCTGAAAAGTGCCGATTTTCCAGGCCCGTCATTTAGGGGCGTCAGGGGGGGGGGTCATTTGCCCCCCCCCCTGACTTTGAGAAATCAATGCATTTACATATAAGTGGGCGTGGCTTTTGCTGTTTTCCGATGAAATTGCATTGTGTTTGGACCCTTTGCCCCCCCCCCCCCCGGAAAAACTCGAAATGACGGCCCTGTCACTTTCGCATTCGTAATTTTAGCACGGTGCCGACGATATCTCCTCCGATCTCACCCACTTCAAAAATGAAGCGCTCCGTTTCCGCCTCGACATCGGGCGCCAGCTCCCCGCGGTCGAGCTTTACCTCGGGGGCCGACGTTCCCCCGGCGGCGTGGGTCCACCTCCCCGGTCGAGGGCCCGGCCCCGCGGGGGAGGGCAATCAGGCGTTCTGCCAGCGGGTGGCGAGGAAGCGCCGGTAGATGACGGTGACGTAGATGGCCAGGAGCAGGACGACGAACATGTCGTCGAGCAGGCCCAGGACGCCGAAGACGGCCTCGGGGATCATGTCGAGGGGCGAGGCCAGGTAGAGGACGGCGGCCACGAAGCAGAGGAAGATGCGCAGCCGGAACATGTACATGAGCCCGCCCACCGAGAAGAACTCCGAGCCCGCGTGCCGCAGCAGAGTCGGCAGGTCCCAGAAGTACTCCAGCCACTGCAATGACAACGAGGAATTAGTCTGAGAGCTAGCAACATTTTCGAGTGACAATTTTAAGACAGGCGGCTCTTTAATATGTCTTTCCCTGTGCTCTTCCGAGCAGCATGCGGGTGTCTGGCACCAGCCGAGGGCGGCTGCGTTTTTTACTGCGCATCACACTTGTATCGGAAAAAAGAGTGATTTTTTAACAATTTTGGAGCAGTGAGAAACTTAAACCTGTCATTAGTATGTCATATAACATATCGATGGAAAGCTCCATTTCTTGCCTTCACAGTGGTTTTTGAATTTTTACTCTACTTTAATTGGAAGAGAAGTTACATGCAAAAGCTTTTCATTTTTTAACAGCTCTGTATTTCGTACAATTTTCGAGGTAGAAATCTAAAACTTTTCAGGATTACTTGTCTCGTGAACTGTGTCCTTCAACCAATTTTTGTCAAAACCGGAAATGGCGAGGTCAAAAACTTTTTTTCCTGATTGATTTGACGTGCAATTGCCAAAAAATGACTTAATAGTCACTCTTTTATAAACACCGAGAAGAACTCCGAGCCCGCGTGGCGCAGCAGCGTCGGCAGGTCCCAGAAGTACTCCAGCCACTGCAACGAGGGACGACATCGTGAGGGCGAGATTCGTAAGAGTTCCCATACATACTGTGAAATCCCGAAAGTAGCCCCCCTCCTTTTCAAAACCAATAAATGAATAAAATTGATAAATAATAATAAATAAATTCAAAAAAAAGAAGAGAAACAAGACAAAATATATAAATTAATAAAATTAAAAAAAATAAAAAATGAAATAAATAACTAAAATATATAAATAATAATAAATAAAGAGAAAAATAATTAATAAAAAATTCAAAAAAGTATATATATATACATATATATATACTGTAAAATCCCAAAAGTAACCCTCCTCCTTTTCCAAATCAAACAGATACATTTCAGGAGGGGGGGTTATAATCGAGATTTAAGATAAAGTATATTCGAGATTTAAGATAAATTTCCATTTAGGTGAACAAGGGGGGGGGGATAGTCAATGGGGGGGGGTTACTTTCGGGATTTTACAGTAATATAATGTAATAATCTAAGATAGAGTTCAAGAGTCAACGTTTTCGAGTGACCATTTTCAGACGTCTGGCTCTTTAATATATCTTTCACTGTGCTCTTCCCAGCAGGGCCTGATCAAAATTGTAAGAGGCCCTAAGCCAAATACTTTTTTGGGGCCCTCTGTACTGATGCTTTACAATGTTAGATGAAACATATTTAGCCATTGACAAGAGCAATTATAGCTATTTGGAGGCCCTAGGCTGTGGCCTAGTGGGCCTATTCAGTAATCAGGCCCTGCTTCCGAGCAGCATGCAGGGTGGTTGCGTTTCCTACGGCGCACCACATTGTTGCTGGTAAAATGATTTTTTTTAACCATTTTGGGGCAATAAGAAACTGAAACCTGTCATTAGTATGTCGTGTGATATATCGATGGAAAGCTCAATTTTTTACCTTGACAATGGCTTTTGAATTTTTATTCTAGTATATCTAGAAGAGAAGTAACAGTTATTTGCATGTGAAAACTTTTTGGGTTTTTTCGCACTTTTTAGGTTTTTTAACAGCTCTGTATTTGGTACAATTTTTTAGATAGAAATCTAAAAATAGGTAGCACTGCTTATAATGTCATATGCATCCTTCACAACAAATTATGTTAAAATCGGAAATTAGTTATTATGCTAATAATAATAATTAGCTATTAATTAAATGCTAATAATTAGTTATTATGCTGCTCAGAAGAGCACAGGGAACGATATATTAAAGAGCCAGGCATCGTGAAATTCTTGTTCTTGGCTGCTGCTAGCTCTTTGACTATATAGTGAATTCAGGGATGCATTGGTGGACGTAAACGAGTTGTTGTATGTCACCAAGATTTGCCTCTTTTACGAATGTTTAATGGATTGGCAACTCTGTTCATGGACATTTTGCTTGTCTGATTGGCGCCGCTTTCAGCATCTCAACGCCAAGCAGACAAGGTCGTCAAGCTGCCGTGTTTACTTCCACTATCAGTTCTCCGTGAATTCACTATACTGCCACGCGAAGTGCAAAAGTGGTACATGCAATCTAACTCAATCTTTGATTCAGGAGGTACCTTTTTCAGATTTTTTTTTTTTAAATATTTTTCTTTCTTAAATGACCATAAAACATTGCATTTAGATAAAATAAGTTACTAAAAACCACCAGGTGACAATAACTCAGTTTTATGGAAAAGTGTAGATACGTCTTTTGCGCTTGAGACAGCAGTATAGTCTGTTTCTTTAAAATTGGCGTACCAAGGTCACAAATCTTCATGGAAACCTGACTCGGTAAACCTAAAATAAATGGATTGCCTTAACAGTTTCCATGGAAAACCAAGCAAAATATGACCTTGGCACGGGTATTTTAAAGTAACAAACCATAGGTCTCGACAACAAAATCAAGCACGGTCGACTTTCGGGGAATCTGCGAAATTCCCCATTATAAAGGATCGGCTTTATGCCGACAGAAGCCGTTTTTTGCCCTGCCGATAACAGAAACTAAAAAAACATCTTTAATAACTCTAATAGTTACAAAATAACATTTGATCATGCGAACTAAAGGCTTCATCATCGGCTTCATCTCATCATTTAAAAAATGTATGCAAAAGTTGAATTTTAATTCAACTGAAATTTTTGAAGCTAAGTAAAATTTATCATCACTGAAACTGTTATGCATTGGAAATTATTACCTTACAATCTTATAACTTTTCATTTTGTTGTTTGTAAGTAGGTTTTGTTTACATTGAAGTTAATGGTCGCTTGTCAAATATTTATATAAAACAAATACGAGATCTCAGCCTTCTATTTTATGAAACTCTGAAATTCAGTGGCATTGTCATTTAACTCTTAACACAAAACTGAATGATGCTACTTTCAAATAGTTTCTTACTTGTTACTTGATGGCAATGCTAGCTAGTTATGCTGGACTTGAGAGAATCTTTCGAAATTCTCCAATCGTGCAAAATGAACGGAGAAACTGTTCACACTTTGAAACCGAATGCAAACTTGTATTTTGTTATAAACTACTGCAGAGTGCAAACAATATAACATTCCAATTTATATGGGGATAGTATTGTAAATAAATTGTACTCTGGTTAACACTTAATCATTTTTTCTATCTATTTTCTATGAAATGTCAGTAATTACTTTTAAGCCATGCTTTTGAGTTTCTGCCGTTTTCTGACATGCCGGGTTTAACCAGTTCCTATCAGTGGTTTTTACTGCCTTGGCAGAAACCTGCCATTATGCACATGCAGAGAAATTCGGGACGCACTACATAACCCTTTTTGACTGCCCACTAACAGCAGTCCCCCCCCCAAACCTTCATTAAACTCTTTCGCTGCCATAGTGTTTGTCGCGCTTGAAAGCATTCTTGAAGACCTTTTCTTCTGAAGGCTTCCTGTTTCAAAGACCAATGTAATATTGTCCTGACAGTAACTACCTTACCTACACCCCCCCCCCCTTTTAACATCCCATGGTGCAGTGCAGGTTATCTTGTCTAACCTTGCATCATTGCATCATTTGATTTTGCAATTAACTTCATTGTTTTTGTGTAACTTTAGGTTGTAATTATCTAAGGTTTTTTTTGTCTAACTACATGTTGTAATCTTTATACATAAAAATGAATGCACTTATGTATTTATCCCCCTTATAGGCTCAAAAACTATCCGTCGGATTTCACTAAAAATTTTCAGTTTGTTTGTCACCACGGGGCACATCGAGAGACCAATTCGGAAAAAATCAGACAGGTTGTTCTTTTTTATTTGGGAATAATTGAAACTTATATCTCACTAGTTCCACAGCACCTGAAAATGAAATAACCAACACCATATATACTACTACTAGTAGGATAGGATGGTTCCACAAACCTATGGTAAAAAAAATTTGTCCCAGAGGTCACGGCTGTACCTCATTTTTTTTACCTTTATCCACCCCTAATATAATGCCAAAATTTCAACCAGCTACTTAAATTACAAGCTAGTGCTCAAAGCTCAAATAGTTCTCCAGTTTTTGTCAATTTCAAGCGTTTTTCGGTTGAGCGGCAAGAAATAAGTTCAGGGTCTTTTGCCATAATTCTTACTGTTTCTTATGTTCAATAATCCCCTGAATCCAACTATGGCCACCGTTTTCCCGATTGTGTCCCACTTTTCGAAAATAGCGCCCCCCTCCCCTCTTATTTCCATCAGATTTCACCAATGTCATAGCTATTATTTGGAGGGGAAGGAAGCATTTCATTTACCATTAACATACTTCTTTTGGGCTAGAGAGGTGAAAAGTTCAAAATCATAAACACTTGTTGCAAGTTTAGGAGACTCATTTGGGGTACTTTCCCTTCCCCTCCTTAAAATATTTAACATATCATTAACATCTCATTTTTTCTAGCTTCAAAATTTCCCACTTATTTTTGGGTATAACACAAGAGGACTGCCTTCTATGACTCCTACATCCAAAAAAATTTTCAAGCTATAAAATTTTTTTTTAAAACATTGGAAACATCGCATGTTACATACGAGTCACATTGCAGATTTCATTCAGTAAAGAACCTTTCAGTATTACTTATATTTATTCCAGCTATGTTCACAGATGTAATTAAATACAAATGCAACGACCAGCAACAGGCTCTGGGCGTAGTCAAATTATAGACCGCAATGAAGATCCATGGCCCTCTTAAAGCTACCTACTCCATTGCTCCTTACCACCTCTTCCGGTAAACTGTTCCAAGTTCTCACTGCCCTGCTGAAATAGTAATTTTTCCGAATTTCCAAGGTAGCCCGAGATTTAAACAGCTTAAAACAAATACAAATGTGACGACCAGCAACAGGCTCTGGGCCCAACTGGGCTGGTCCTAGTCAAATTATAGACCCCAAAGAAGATCAATGGCCCTCTTAAAACTATCTACTTCCTTGCTCCTTACCGCCTCTTCCGGTAAACTATTCCAAGTTCCCACTACTCTGCTAAAATAGTAATTTTTCCGAATTTCCAGGTTAGCCTGAGATTTAAACAGCTTATAACAATGACCCCTTGTCCTGCTTTCCGTGCAAAAATTTAACCCTATAACATCTTTCATTTTGATAAATTTAAACAACTGAATCATGTCCCCTCTGGTTCTCCTTTGCTCAAGACTATACATATTAAGCATTCTAAGTCTGGAATCATAATCTAAATTAGAAAGTCCATTCACTAACTTTGTAGCCCTCCTTTGTACCCTTTCCAATAAATTAATATCTTTCTTAAGGTAAGGAGACCAAAACTGAACAACATACTCTAAATGAGGTCTTACCAAACTTCTATATAAAGGCAGAAGAACCTTCTTTGATTTGTTTGAAATAGATCTATTTATAAACCCAAGCATCCTATTGGCTTTGTTACTAGCTATGCTGCACTGTTGACTAAACTTGAAGTCTTGATTTATTAAGACACCTAGATCCATAACATTTTCTGCCTTACTAAAACAATGACCCCTTGTCCTGCTTTCCGTGCAAAAATCTAACCACATAACATCATTCATTTTGATAAATTCAAACAACTGAATCATGTCCCGTCTGATTCTCTTTTGCTCAAGACTATATACATATTAAGCATCCTAAGACATATTAAGCATTCCATTGAAAGTTGGGGAGCGATTACCGTAAAGGGGGAAACGGTGGTCATATTTGGATACAGTGGGTCATTTTTACATAGGAATCAGCAACAATAGTGTCAGATGCATTTGAAGTTTGTTTTCTGCCAAGCAGTGTTGTTATACTAAAACTTACTAGAAGTTTTTAACTAAGCCAAAATATTAAACTTCTTGCTATGCAGTTCAACTTTATATATATATATATATCTATATAGAGAGAAAGAGAGATTTTTTTTTTTTTTTTTTTTTTTTTTGAGAGAGAGAGAGACTTTTAGTATTGAATATTTTATTGTCTTACGAGGATAGGTACTGAATTTTCTTCAACAACAGGTAACAGAAATTGTTTATCGTTCTCATAATTGAAAAAAAAAATCTGTTAAATTCTTGCATTATTTGAGCATTTCCCTCAGCAACGTTATTCACCATTCTTTATTTCTTTTACTTTTTTTTAGTAATTCTGTGATTGATATTATACTTGCATTTATTGGGGTGTAGGACGAAGGATGTTAGAAAATAATCCCTAATATGCATGTTTGAAAAAAAATCCAATTGTTCGAAAAATAATGCAAATTTTCTGCTTATTTTCAGCATTTAAATAAATAGAAAATAACAACAAAAACGGAAAAATTAACTCTTATCATAAAAATCAATAAATAGAAAACAAACAACATTGACCAACCACACCACTTAAACGCATTCCATTTTAAGAAAAAACACACAAAAATCTCATGCAATTATATACTTGCAAAAAAAATCCCAAACATATAAAAACAAAAATCTAACAGACATGTTGACAACCTTGTTGATACCATAAAAGAAAATTAAGTATAACATGCACAGAAAAACCCTTCTGTAGTTGTTTTCCCTAAATATGAATAAAAAAAGAATAAAACAAATACAGCAAACTCCTCATTACCCATGGAATCGGATGGCATGGTAGCCGCAGATAGTAAAATAAATAAAACTATAGTCTGGGCAACCCTGACCTGGCAGCATCGTAGAAGCTACGGAAGCCATATCACACCATTTTGCAACATTTCTAATGTATCACAGCCCTGGTTTGCCATAATTGGCTATTACTCGCTCTACTTCGGGAAGTGTTACATGCAACAAGAAACACGAAAATTTTAGTTAATCTTCCAGATGAGACAAATTTTATGTGGTTTTTGACAAACAAATATAAACAAAATGCTGGCAATGAGATTTCAAAGTTGAAATTTTTACGCAACAAATAAAAATTTATAAACACTAATCCAGTACTTCTCTATCAGGGGTACGATGTGTGAAGCATTTTGAGCCTTAGAGTTTGTTTTTCATTTTATTTAATTCTGCTTTTACTTGCTTAGCGATACCATATGTTATTTTGTCGTTTTAATGAATATTTAAACAAAGCTGGATTTTGAACAAAACAAGAGTAAGGGCCCTGCTCCACATCGGCAGAAAACGCGACTGAAGCCAAAAATCCAGGTACTGTCCATAGGAACACCATTTAATCCATTTTACGTTTCTGCTTTATTTTTCTGCTTTACGTCAATGTAGCGCAGGGCCCTAAGAATCAACTAAAATGAAAAATAATTCACTTTCTAATTAAAATAAGCCGTTAAAATGCAGAATAAACCAACAAATAAAACAAGGTATCAAATAACATGTAAAAATTCGACCCGTTCGTTAAATATACTGAAATAATATTGAATGCGAAATTGTTAAATAGTCGCCAACAAATTAACTTTTGATATTGTCTTTTACTGTCCAAACAGTTTTCTTTATTCCGGCAGAGTTTATACTTTTGCAATAAAGTTTAAATATCCCAATTTTTGCCAAGTGATCTGAGAATTTTATCGGTCAGAAGATAACATGACATAAAATTAAGCTATTGATCATTTTCACCTAAAAACACAAAATGTTATGTTTCCATTTAATATTTGTGACTTGGATTTCTCAATTCCAAAGTTGTTTGAAATTTTTTGTACAGAGAAGCTTTAAAAAGTAGTTATTTATGCTCTACAGATGAACTTTACTAGTCTAAGCCTATCGTACTCTGCCAGTTCAGGTTTTGCCCCGACCATAGTGTATGCAATAGCTAAAAAAAGTCAGTGACACAACACATACATTTAAATTATAGCTAAAAACAATACCATTGAATTTTTTAAATATCTTTAAAAGCTATAAAAACGATCAACAACGCATTCGCACTTTTTTTCATCGTCACCGTGAAAAAAAAGAAAACACCAGCTGATAGTATTAACCCGGGATAGCAGGGAGTTTGCTGTATTTGCTCCACTCAGAGACTTGGAATGAAGTTGCTCGGCCCTGTACTTTTTCAGTGCACAGAATACGTCCTACCGCCAGCAGCAGCAAGTCCTAGATACATTCCTTTAATATTGGAAATGAACTCTTGAAGGGCCTACAAATTTTCAAAATGTGATATCAAAACACTTCTCATCAAACATATTTTAAAAAATATTATTTAGGTGGCATTAGATTGCAAAACTGACTTACCCATTCATTTCTAGCCTAAACGAGTATTCTATCTTTTAAATCCCACTGTTTAAGTCATGGAATCAAACGAATCAAGTATCAAACAGTTCAGTGTTATTTAAAAAGCCATCATTCCGATTCAGAAACCGAACAGACATTTGGTTCTGAACGGTAACTCTCGACCACTCGGTCGACTTCAATTTGCGGAAAATACGGTCCTCGGCTTTATTCCAAACATTAGTTTCAAAAGCTGCGACATGGACCTATACAACCCCAAAACCATAATGGTGCCATGGAGGCATGATGGGTAATAACTGGAGGGTACCGGGTTCGATCCTGGCCAGTCAAGGATCCACCATGTTCATTCGTAGTGACTGGGGAATGCTAAATATAGGTCGTGCTCACAAAGTTCCCCCGAGTGAATTGATACCTCTCGGCGTGCTGGACCAGTGTTTACTCGGCTCTTCGTCTGGATTAAAAGTAAAAAAACAGAGCGCTCTTCAGGGCCCCATCCAACCGGTCAAACAACGAGTTGTGGTAGGTACAGGGGACCCTGGAGTGAAAAGTGATGATACATATAACATAATTCACAACGTAATAGTCATTCCTTGACTAATTTAGGTGGTAGTTAAGGACACTGAATGAGATTCACTCATTAAACATATTAATTTCTGGAGACTTTAAGAGACAAGTGGCAGCAAACAAAGAGGAAAATAAGAACTGAAAGCAGGCTCGGCATTTCGAATTTTCCCAGGGGTGTATAGAATTAATGTTAATTTTACCTAAAAACAGCAAAAACTAAGCCCACTTATGTATAAATACACTGAGTTCCCGAAGCTAGGAGGGCAATTATCACCCCCCCCCCCTCCCAAGGGTGATTGTGAGTTCATAAAAAAACACCTGAAAGTTTTAAAGAAAAGTGGGAGGGGGGGGGGGCGTTTTTTTAAAGCCAAGGCCCCTATTACCTAAGCATAATAATTAATTTCATTTCATAAACTAACACATTTCATATATTCATATAGTTTTTAGTCAAAATATTGTACATGCATTTGATTAAATTGTAAATGAGTAATAAAGTTACTTTTAAGCTGGTGATGAGCAATTATCTCCAAAAAAATATTTCAAGGAGAAAGCAAAGTCTTACAGAATTACTGTTTGTTGTGCGAAAGCATTCATAAAGTAATGAAAGTTGCATTTGTTACATTTTGTTGCATTTCATTTATTTGTCTCTTAACTAAGAGTAATAAGCATCAAGAGTTCAAAAGTGAGAAAAATTTGATTCTCATATCCTATGCAAATAAAATAATTTAGTAAGGTAAAAAAACAATTAGAATTTTCATCTTAACATTTCTATTTGATGAATATTATTAATAATTACCGGTGTAATCATCGAAAAAGAAAGAAAATGCGGAGATAGGAAGATAAAAGCATAATTAAAAATACTTTATTTCCGGTATTTTCGAACATGAAAATACCTGAATCGATCATGAAAATACCGGAAATCCAGTAAAATACCGGAAATCCAGTAAAATACCAGAACACAATCACCCCTGTACCCCCCTCCCCTCCCTCCTGATCGCCCAAATGGCAGGTCTGACTGAAAGTTACACGATGGAACAAAGTTCTGTATGTGGTGCTAGAAGCGATGACTCATATAACAATATTAAAAGTTTTAATTACTACGTTATATAAAAAAATATAATATGCTTTATAAGTGTAAGAAGAATTACAGACTATACAATGTGCTTAGAGTGGTGTTTTATAGAAGTCTAACGTTGTCTACTCCAGAATGTTCTCACCAATTTTTTTTTCTTACCATTTCATATCTTCAAATTAATGTTGCTCACATCCTGGGTACCGATCATTCACAGTTCAACTTTTCTGTTAGACTAATTCCGAGAATTTTACCAGATTAGTACCAGACAAGAAATAAGGTCGTTTAGAATCAAAACCTGTGAAGTCCATTTTTCATAAAAAGTAATTTAATTGAGAAACATTTATGAATGAATTGAGTCAAGTAGTTGTAAAAATTGAATATTTTTCAAGGTAGAGAAATTTTTGGGAAATTTATTGTTGCTTATTCACAAAATACGACTGTGTTCCATGTATGAGTCAAAAATATAAAAATAAAAAACCTCCATATAAAATCAGTGCATGATAAAAGTTAACTATTGCCTACGTCCTTTCTATGTTGCAAATTTATGAGTATACATTTGTGAGTAACTATCCTTTCCATACCACACATTGGTGTATCTTAAATTTACCTTTGGCTAGGGACAGTTCAATGTAATCCCAACAATGAATGTTCATTGACTTATAATACGAAACCTTTAAATAAACTTCCAATCAGACTTGTATTTAGGGGGGGGGCAGGGGCCTTACACTATAAACGGGTCTTATGGCAAATGGGTCGAGCGAAATCGGACTTCCACCTCCTTGGTGCTCGTAAAAACGAAAGTCGAACCCATTCTGCCTCAGAATCTCAGTATATGCATCTACTCGGGCTCGGATACCGGAGGGGTATCAGTGACAACAACAGCAGTTCTGCCTTCAGAACTATGAATTTCGAGAAACAGACTCAACAGGTTCCGATTCTGAATGACTCAAATGAAAAGTTAACCCTCTACAACCAAGCAGTGAAACCAAGCAGAAAGACATAACCACCAGTGCACCCAAAGCATTCGATTCAGAAGCAATAAAAGATGCCCAAAACACACATTGGTCAGCTTAAAAGCAGAATAAAATATCCCCTTTAACGTAAAGTACAATCGCAGATTCGAAAAGCGATCATCCACTTTGGACGACACACCGTGAACGATACTCACCGATCTCTGTTCTCCCGAAAAGTGTCGGTTGTAGTCGTTTATGTCATGTAAGAGACGATCCGTGACTTCAGAGTCTTCTCTGTCTGTATCACTGAAACACTGAAGCAGCACAGTCACCTAAAATGACAGAGGCATTAAAACTCGGTATTGCTTCTAAAAATAACAGATTGTGGTATGGAGCAACAATTTAAGAATCTTGAAAAGTGGGAGACTTGAAACCTTCTACTTTTTGTCCCTTTTAAACAGATGTTTAAAAGGGTTAATATATCATCTGCAGTTATTAGGGTAAACATCTGCAGTTACTCAGAATTGGAAAGTCCCGTCTAGATGTGTACAAGTTTCGTTTATTGTTATCAATTTAAGAAAATTACTTTCCTTAACCCATTAATGCCTAGCGTCCCTTTTTAGGGACGGTCCAAAAAAGGGTCTGAATTTCCCCAAAATGACCATTTCAACCAAGTAATAGTGTTCAATGAGTGCCTTGGTATTGTTTCAATTTGTTATTAACAGATTGCAGCACATAACCATTGCAAAGTTGTTCTGTAGCCGTTTTAATACGATCTTTATCAAAAATGACATCCTTCACAATCTCAAGAAAAAAAGCTCAGCTTTCAAAGTTATTCCCAGCTTCCCAGTTTACGTTATTTGCTGATTTATTTCTTGTTATAAAATGTCTTTTTAAATACTATACCGTAGGCAGAAATTTTTTTTAGTAAAACAAGTATGTATCCTCTGGGGTCAACCGTAACTTTTAAGGGACGTTTTTTCTTTCCTTAATAAAACAATTATTTTTTACATAATATTTTTTTTTATTATTTTTCCCGTCCATTAAACAGTTTGTAACCAGTATACAAAATATCTTTGGAAAAAAAATGTCAGGCATTAATGGGTTAAATCAGCAACGAAAAAAAAAATAAAACCTCTTTTTCTCTTGTTTTTGTTTAAAAAATATTTTATGCAATCCTTGGAGAAAAACCTATTTATCCCTCCATGTGATCAAGGAATTATCCAGGCCATGTGAAAACATTCTAGACAGGAAATACTTTCAAGAGGCCTTGAAAATACAGAAAACTTGAAATCTTCGTGTAAATGCCTTAGCCATAAAAACAAAACATTCAGAATCCATGGTAACTACAGTTATTCCATGTTAAAACATATGAGTTAAAATTACCGACAGAAATCACCTTAACTTTTAACCTTTTATTATAATCAATCGGTTATTGTCCTCAAATTCCTTGCAGCCAAATGTGTGATTAGATTAAGCAGCATTTACTGTACTTGCAACTTATTTTTAATGCTTCTTTGATATCACAAGTTATGCGTAATATTAGCCCATTTTGGTTTAACTAACTGTCTACTTTATGCCCCCTTTAGGATACAATACGAAACATGTGATTTGTATTTGTTTCATTAACTTTGTATTTGAGTAAAAATACAAAGTAACTCTTTAACATCAATACAATTTGTTCATAGATTTATCAGTTGTTTATTTTAGTGGAATATAGCACAATGCAAGGTAATAAGAATCGACATCAGAAGATCATAGGCCCTTTTTTTTTTTTTTTGAGTGTAGAAAAATATGCTTTTACTGAGACTGATAAAGAAAAAACAAAACTAGCTCAGAGCAGGGGTGATTGTGAGTTCATGAAAAAATACCTGAAAGTTTTGAAGAGAAAATGTGTGTGTGGGGGGGGGGGTGCTTTTTTAAAAAACCCAAGGCCCCTATTATTTCAGCACACCTAATTTTATAATTCTACGTATATAATGATAAATTGCCTTTCATAAACAAACAAGACATATTTCATACATTCAAATAGTTTCAATGTTTTTAGTCAAAAAAAAAATAGAATGGCATCTTAACAGTTTTATTCGATGAATATTATTAGTAATTATCGGAAAATCACCGAAAATTCGAAAAATAAAAAAAAAAATATCGAAGGTGGGAAGACAAAAGCATAATTAAAAATATTTTCGATTTTCAGTATTTTCGATCATGAAAATACCGGAAATCCGGTAAAATACCGGAACACAATCACCCCTGCCAGACATCAGTGCGATGTGGAAAAAATGCCTGATATCGGACAAAGTCTTTTGGCTGTTAGGATCTAAAATGTAGATAAATTGTGGACCTAAGCCTTCAGATTTTGGATCTCATTCTGTAAAAGAAAAAAAGTATAAAATACACAGCAGTTAACTTTTAAGAATCTAAACAAAAAACATCACTGTTCAGAGTTTATACAAAAGGACAGCAGTGGGGAGAAGAGCATTAGAAACAGAGTGGTGTATGTTATTAGGGTAGTTTTTCGTTAAATTAGTTTTTAGCATAATAAAATGCACTAAAAAAGACAGTGATACTAAACATGGAAATAAAAATTAAAGTTTCCATAAAGATTGATTTAACTTACAAGTCAATAAATTGGCACAAATGCGACTAAGTTTAATAAACATCAATCAAAACAAATTACATTTCATTAGGGCTGTAAGTCAGAAATAGGGTCATTCAAAGGGAATTTAGGAAATTTCAGAAGGAATCTGTCCATTCTTTCCTGAATTTTAGCCTCTGTAAATAAGAATTTAAATGTTTTTACTATTGGGGGTGGCGGAAAGTATTGTTTTTTCAAACAAATCAATTGTTAAAAGGTTTTATTTTAAATCAACAATGTCATTATCCTCGTTATCAAGGGCCTTTCACCCTCCAGCAGTAAACTTTAAATCTCGGAAAAAAAAAAGAGATGATTTTTGGAGGAAATTATCTTGAAGTGGCATCTTGGATACGAGGCAAATTTTCTAGTTTTTGTGTAAAAGAAAGTTTTTAGCGATCAGAAAACAGAGAAATCTGACTGCTTCACCCATCATACTCACCTGACATTGCACCATCTGATTTCCCTTTATTGTGAAATATATATTAAAAGAAAATCGAAAATTTGACTTGATTCCAAAAATACTGTTTCAAGATATTTTGCTCCAAAAATAAAAATTTTTTCATCTATCGGGGATTTAAAATTGATCACTAGATGGCAAAAGGGTCTTGATTGATAATGAGAATATAATAATTACATCGTTGAACTAAAATAAAACCTTTAAAAAATTGATAGGTTTGTAAAAAACAACATTACGTGCGTACGTCCTCCTACTATTTTTCATCACAAAAATCAAATAAATGTTTTTCACTTTGTAGAAGGAAAATTAAAATTTCAAACTATATTATTCAGCTGTGGAAAGATAAATTAATTTTTTTACTTATGTTGTTTATAGTAAGAATGTATTATTCAGTCTAATAATTTAACCATCTAAGTACCGTCGGCCCCGCTCAATCGGGTAACGGATAAACGAATACCCCGCTTATACGAATAAAATATCTCGGAACCGAATATTTCCGATGCCATAAACTCAATGTTAAATATCCCCGCTAAATCAAATATTTTTTGGAACCGACAATATTTGTTTAAACGGGGTCAACAGTATCTGCTTTTAAGGTCCACTTTGGACCACTCTATCTGTTATGCATGCATTCGATGAAAGAGTTTAAAAGTGGAAAGTTGGAAAAAGAGAAAACGAGTCCCACTCACTGTCTGTCGGCAGACGGGGCACTTGATGGCTCCTATCCAGTTCCCGTGCCGCCAATAGGTGATGACGCATTCCGCTGAAACAAAAAATCGGCACAGCATATAAGAACAAGAACTAAACTCGAAAAATACGAAAAATAACAAAAATATCACATCGTTCAAATTACAGTAATCACTCTACATTGATTGTAAAGCTCTGAATTCTGGATACTAGCTACTGGCGACCAAATTCGCAAAAAATTGTTGTCACTTTTGCCTTTTTGGTCACCATTTTGGAAAAAAAAATATGCCTTTGGCTGAATACTAGCCCTTCACTACTCGGCCGAGTACCGAGTCAGAGAGTACTCGGTGTGACACTTTTTGCACCACAATTTAAAATGCGATTATTTTAATTATCAATATATTTTCAATTCTTTTTTCACTCTTTTTTTTAAGTATATTTTTTAACCCTAAGTAGTCACAACCTTTTTCTTACTATTATAAAAGTGACTTAATTGTACGTCTATGTATTGTTACTATACCAAAACCTGAATCTGTAAAATCATAGTTCAGGAAGTTCCGAACCTAAGCTTTCGAATCATTTGAAGTAATTTGGAGTATGATTTAAAGGCTTTTTGCAATCAGTCCATAAATATTCATCTTGGGGATCACTTGGACTGTTCATGGCCAAAAGCAAGTTGCCCAGCACCGTACTCTGTTTCTTTAAAATAGACGTTTCAAGTTCAGAACTTTTGCGTCGTCTCCGTGGAAACCGTACGAAAGAAAACAGCTCTGTTCTGTTTGTCTACTAGTGATGAAGAATTACAGAAGACAGTTTGCATAGCTCGCTAGACTTTAATTAGCATCTAAAATAGCGGCCACAACACAATTGACATAAACATTTCACACAGATCTATATCAGGACATTATTAACATGCACCGACGATACGACGCCAAGCGTCTCGCGATCGTCGTGTTGTTCTTCTACCCTCGTGAGCTCCGAGTACGGTTACAGTTAATACCCTATAACACAGTTACAGTTAGTCCGTTATTACACAAGCTCCACTCTTTTTTTTAATGCACTGCTGTTGAGGCGTTTCATTTATTTTATGTCTGTCGAACGAGGCTTACGCTTTTATTTATATCATCATATCTCAGTTACTTCTAATTGTTTACTAACAAATCTAGTGCTAAATAGTTTGTTTTAGCAAGATCTACCATCATGAGTAACCGTTATATATACTTTCATAAGGGGAAAAGTGCGGAGAGTAGGAAATTAATATTTCTTTCATGCGCAAGCTCTCAATACACGGGGTATAAGAACCGTGAATTTCTGACACTGCTCGACACGACACCAGAAAATATCAAGGGCGTAGCTAGGACTCACGTTAGGGGGGTGCAAGCAGTGGCACCTCAATAGGAAGTCACTGTGACCTCCCAAAAAGTTCTTATCCGATACAAATTGGCTGATGAAATTTGAAAACAGTGAGACAGTATTGCAAGGCTGAACTTCTTTATTTTATTTATTTTTTTTTTCTTTAATTAATTATTATTTTTTTTCTTTGTGATGCCTCACGTCTCTTTTGGTAGACATAGATAAGTATGCATTCTTGTATTTCATTTATTTATTTTTTAATCATGCAGTAAAGTTCTGAGTTTCATTCGGTAAATTAAAAATTTTCTCCTCAAATACAGGCAAGCTTACTATCATTTTCTGAAAAGTAATCAATACTAGATAGAATTCCGCAGTTTATATAAAGTTCCCAAAAATTAGCATAAAAGCCAAATTTTTCAAAAAAACAGAAAGAAAAAAGTAAGAAAGAAAGAGAAAAAAGTGCTTGAAATTCTATTTGCACAAAAAAAGGAAGAAATTATAAACTCAAAGAAACTAGAACATATTTTATTTTACACCTTAAACCAATGGATAGTATAAAATCTTTCTAAAAGAACAAAACAGTAGTTTTGTAGTAACATGCTGGTGACCAGTATGTTACAATGAAAAGCATGAAAGGGGACAAAATCATTTGTCAAAAAAATAAATAAAATGGGAGGTCACAGTGACCTCCCATTGGCTCTGATCTAGGGGGTGCAGCTGCACCCCCCTAGCTACGCCCTTGGAAAATATGGCAAAGGCAAGCTCACCGCAAAAGACGTGTCCGCAGTTGGTCTCGACCGGGTACCGCGGTTCGACCAGGCAGACCGGGCACTGCTGGTCGTGGCCGAAGTGCCTGGGGGGCCTCCGCTCGACCGACTGCCCCCCGACCCCGGAGGAGAGGGGGGAGGAGGGGCTGCGCTCCCCGAACAGCCCGCTGTTCTGGAATCTGGAAAGAGACGTTCACTTACAGCCACTACTTTGAGATGCTCATTCAAATGTAATTAAAGCATAAAATTAGAAACATAATTACACAAACAGTGGAACTCATGATTTTAGGTTACCCATTTCTGCTGGTTTGATTTGCTTTGATACGGTGATTTAGCAAGGGAAGGTCCAGTTTGTGGTTAAAGAGGGGGTCGTATACAGGAAGGGGGAGGGAGTCGAAGGACAATTTATGAGCAGAATCGGCAATTATGCGTTGGCGATTTACAGGTTTTTGATTAACCAACACAGTGTGTCTTATACCCTAGCAGTGATAATACAAGTTTTCAAAGTTTATTAATATACATTACACCGCATCAATAAAGATTTGCAACACACAGAAAGCAAATTGGAACACCCGTGAGCGAGGAGGGACTCGAACCCGCACCCCCAGCTATAGAAAGCCAACCTTTTACCACATCACGAGCAAAGCCCATTTTTCTATTGGTTCCTGAAAAAGGCTATACTCATAATGTTAAAAGATTCTGGATTTCATATTTCACTTTTTCAGGAATACACTTAATGTATTTTTCTACAAACAGATCAAAATTGTTTTTCGTCTATAAGACTCTTTAACATAAATCAGTTCCATAGTTGTTTAAATCTACTCTGACATTCTTTTTGTTCTCATTTGTACTGAGTTTTGTACTCATGACTTTAAATAATTTTACTTTTGATAGAAGCAGCCAAACTTAGGACTAAGATCCTAAGTTCCCCCAAATACATATGAGGGTGCTCAAATTATAGTGCGATAATCGACTGAAAAGCATTCAATGGCAGCTCTTGCTGACTGAAAAAAAAAACTTTATTGTAGTTTTTCTTCTATTGACTATTATAGTGATGAAATAACTATAGAGCAATTTCATGCCCTGACATTAAATACCATAATTTTAAAAAAGAGTCACTAGGTTAAAAAAAAAAAAACAATTTATTATTTTTCAGTCTAGGGTTTATAGTTTTTTTATAATTATAATTAAAACATCTCATATAAAGGCAAATCATACAGGATTTTTTTTTTTTAAGTTAAGCTATTTTTTCCCCTAAATTTCTTATACACATTTAAAAGCTTTTTACTAAATTAAAAATCTAAGAGAAATTAGTTACTTCGGTAGTTATGCAATGCAAACTTCTTTTTATAACACTTACAATTGTAACATACGAAAACTTGGATAATAAATTTTTACTACAGAAGTAGTCAGTATTATTCGCAAATTTACTTTTTCACTTTCAATATTAGTATTAATTTCTTCAATGTTAATGTTAATATTAATTTTTCAGAGAAAAATTTTATCAAGTACTTATTAATTAGAACTAATTAATATTTATATTTATGCATAACAAATATTGCAGTAAATGCATATTGATTAGATGAAATCCCCATAGCTTTAACATACTTTGGGACAGTAAAACATACCTGTCCTGTACAAAACCCCAACCCTGCTTACAATAAATGTCTCTGGTGATAAAATGAAAAAATAAATAATCTGCTAATAAATAGACTTGATAAAACATAATAATTGAATATAACAATTTCTGCTTGATCACCTATTTTCGCTATGTCTATTTTACTCCACCGTGGCATTAAGATATAAATCAATAGAAGTGAAGAATGCACAATACAAAACACATTGAAATAAATTGAGATAATGATAATGGATTACTTCCATAAATAACATATTTTCAATTTTTTTCAAATGCTGAATTGATAGAAACAGTAAATGATAAGTTAGGCCATTTTTCTTAAATTGTGTGGGGCAGTCATTTTTTTTATCTTCAACTTTACTAGTCATTTACAATTTTCACAAATTTTATTTAACATGATTTAACAAGAGAATATTATTATAAGAAGTCGATAACAAATTTGCAAAATGTTTTTATTTCAGTGACAATTGCTGTACACGATAAAGTAAAATATTAATGTGGATCATATCTGTACAACATAATACCAAAGGAAGATGATACAAAATGTGAAAACCTATACAGGCCATAAATAACAATGAACCATTTGTTTTTGTTTTTAATGCATGCTATAAAACAGGGTTAAAATCATGGTGGGAAGTTTTTTTTTTATATTCCTAAAATGAAATATAAGTGAAAAAAAAATTATATTCTCAATTACTACTGCTGAAACTTTCTTCTTCAGGAAACACATTTTTTTGCTCAAGTACAAAAAACAAATAACTTTCCTTATTAGTAATTGTATTTTTCAATAATAAATTTGGAGCTTAAAACTTTGCAAAATTTCTGCTTGAAAAGTTTAGAATTTCTTGAAGGCAAATCTGATTTGTTTGAACTTTTATGAAGGAATCGAAAAAGGGAACGTTTTCCTTCCCAGATGGACTCTTCTCTAAAAAAGAAAATCCAGCAACTTTAAAGTACAAGAAAAATTGCTGATCGGAAACACTTCGAAATTTCGGACAGAAAGAGGTTCATCACTCACCTTTGATACATGAAATAAGAGCCTAACGTAAAACTAATAATTCCAGACAAGGACCACAAAACTTCGTTTCCAATTCCTTCGATAATATTTTCGAAACCATTCATCATCCGTTGCTACAAAAACAACGAAAAGCAACTTTTCCGCGAAGAAGCTTGCATCAAAATAGTTTTCTCATTGCAGAGAATAGTAAACAACGACTCCCTACTATTTTGTTGAAAAACCGGACACGGGAAAGAACATTCAACAAATTTCAGAATAGAAGTAGTAGTAGTTGTTTCGTTTATGAAACTTTCTTTCTTTTATCTCCCTCCTCCGTGGCTAAGCCTTCAATTTTGAGTTCTTGGGTTAGGGACTTCAACATATGCCATCGAATGTCGTTGAAAATCGTGTTTCTACTATGCCCTCCCCCCTCCATCCAGCTGCATGTCGGAGCAAGTGATACCAAATTGACAGGGCCTAAACTATGGGTAGGCCTTAATTTTCAGAACTTTAATTTCGAAGAAATGCCTGAAGAAAAGAACAATCCTTAAACTCCGACCCTTTCTCCGACTTCACAAATCTGGCCTAAAATACATGGCGCTTTTAAGAACTTCAAGTGGGAAACATTTTCAGTGAAAGAGTTCCTGAATCCCATCTCTTCCTCTGACTTCATCAAAAGTATCTCCGACTCTATATGTGAGTAGCGGAGACGAAAATCCGATTATCTAGCGACCATGCATTTTCTCAGCATATCAAGTAAGCCCGTTATTCCCCTCCCCCCCCCACCCAAACCCCCGTCGTTGAGAAATCAAAGTATTGTTTGGTACACACGCCCTTTACCCTTCTGGAAATGTTGGAAATGACGGACCTTACAAAAACTTCATTCCATTTTTTTTTTTAAAGAGGGTATTTTAAAATAATTTTTACTTAGAAATTTTATAAAAGAATGATGAACTATTCATTTATATAATAAGTATTTTCCTGATTTTAACCTCTTTGTTACTTATCAGATAATATAGCACATTCTTTTTTATTCATCTTGAGTTTTTCATCATTTTCACGTATTCGCAAGTTTGCGTAAAGCTTTGTGCCTCCTGATACCAGAGGTTTCCAAAGTCCAGACCTCCTCGGATCCCCCTCTTGAATATTTCGAACTTTGTGAACCTCCCATCCCCCACTCACACAAAAAACCTTGATTTTTGATGTATTTCTTTATTTATTTTACATTTTTAGGGTTCCCCCCCCCCTTATTCTTTCTGTCATTAGATTTATTTACTTCTTTGTTCTGTCTGGTTTTCATTATTAATATTATTATTTTGAGTTACGGAAGTAAAAATTCGTTCTATACTCAATTAAGTGTTAAACATGTGTTAAAATATTAGGGGCTTGGGGGGGGGTAGTATCTGCGTCTTGGGCACACGAACACTTGCTTTCGTTTGGAATAAAAATATTGCTATTCGTCCTTCAATTTCAACTTTTAGGTTTTATCAGGATAGAACCTCAGACCACACTTTGGAAAACTCCGCTGCATAACAAGGGTTCAAATGAGAGAGTTCGGGCTCATTTTTGAAACCCCGAACTCGACAAAACTCGCCAATTGATCCCGGTGATAGTCTCGTGCCAAAATCTAAGCACGTAACTGGAACTTTGTTTGGGAGGAGGCGGAGGGGGGGTCCAAGGGGACACGAACGCTAAATCAGAAGTATTCATTGTTAGTTACAAAAATTAACATTAATCCAATAAAACTAATTTTTAATAGATAATGATCAACTTCAAATTCGATTAATTAAGATTGATAGCTTAATTATAATTAATTTAAAAAAAAATTGCAGCAGTAAATAAATTATTGGCAGTTTATAACAGTCATTCCATCAGTGGCGTAGCAAGAACAAAATTAAGAGTGGGCGAATAAATTTTGCGAGGCCCTAAGGCAACCCCCCCCCCCCCCGCCCCGATTTTATGATTAATTCCAGATCAAATTCAACTATTTTGTGTAAAAAAAACTTCTCATATTTGTTTCTAATCATAAAAATTAAAATATTATACATAAAAAATATGTATAAGATAAAAACATAAAACGTGAATTATTTTTACACATATTTTGGGGTAGTTTGAACTACTTTGAAATGTTTGGTTTATTTAATTTTTGGCACAGTATTTTCATGAGCTATGACATAAACTTAAAAATTATAAAGCTGCAATTATAAATACTTTTTCATTCTAAATTTTATTCATATTACACTGGAAAAGATCGGTTGTACTTAAAATCTAGTTAGGTGTTTCACCTATTAGTGCGCCTATTTATTCATTTGATTTGTTTCTGGAGAAAAAACATAGACTAAAAATCAAGAAATTCTACTAATTGTTCAAAAATTCATTCTTACGAAATTAAAATCAACAAATAAAAGTGTCCGAATAGCGCCAGGGGGAGAGCGGAGCATTTTCAACAATGTGTAAATTGTGTGGGCTGCTTTAGAAATTTTGGACAGTGAGCCAGCCCGTCACATTTGCCGGGGCTCCTTTTCTTGTACAATTTGAAGAAATAACCGTTGAGTTACAATCGTATACCTTTTCGTCAGTTCACTTACATCCTACATGGCTATAGGCTGCAGTCTTATTCAATCTTTATTTCACTCATGCTACAGACACAATTACACATTACAAATATCTAAAAGCTTCACTGAAAATTAATTTAGATAAAAAGTTATTTTCCTGATGAGTTTATACAGAAAAAACATTTCCTTGTCTTTCAAAATATTGGTGAAAATATTTTAGGAGTCTCCTCTGAGCTAGGAGCCTCTGGGGAGGAGGGGCTCATGGGTCTATTGATGTATCAGGTTCTGAGTGTAAGAGAACTCGTTGTATAAGTTATAGTTGGTAATTATGGAAAACTAATGCATTCGCATGGGCGCCCATATACGAAATTTTAAGGGGGGGCTCAGATATTTTCCACATAGTTTACAGTTAAAAGATATATATATATATATGTGTGTGTGTGTGTGTGGTGTGTGTGCGTGTTTCTTTGATTTACTAAGAATATGAAAGTACTAGACTCGTTAAGATATAATTTTTTGTAATTTACTCTGACGTAAGTGTTATTGAGATTACTAAACACATTTTGACCGCTTAAGCCCTGTTCGCACTGCCAAACTTAACCCTAGTTACTATAACGTAGCTTGTACAGATAATGCATGTATGTGCGCCGCGAGGCCGTATCCAGAAAAAAATTTTGGGGAGGGAACATTTCGCACATTGATGACCAAACACACTCATTTTTGTGTGTTATGAGTCTTTTTCTTACTGATTCCCCCTCCCCATGCTGTTTCTTGTGTGTTTTTATTTTTTATTATTTTTTGTTGTTAATTGTTTTGACAGACCTTCATCGGGATAGGGGTATCGAAAGAGAGATGCAACGAACTCTTAAGTGGGGTAGAATATTTGTAATTTTGTGGGGTCCGGGGGTTTCTCCTCAGGGGAAATTTTTGAAAAAAAGTTTTCAAATTCTGCATTTTAAACCCCTGTATGGGGCAATTGGGACTTTAAAAATATTTTGGAAATCAGGCAAACAAAAAATTTATAAATGTTCTGCATTCTTTTGCAAATTAAGATCAATCGATTTTTTTTTTTTTTTTTGTAATTTAACAAACGATTTACATTAATCGACAAAGAGGAAAACGAGGGAGGAGAAAAGATAAACACATCATCATTTGCTTACATGTATTTTCAGTATAGTTACATAGTAGTTTTTGATCAGTTTCCCAACTCACCGACAGAAACAGCACTTAATAGTATAACACACATAAAATCCTTCAAAAGAAATATTGTAGAGATTTAAAAAATGATTAACGGAATTGTAATATTCTGGCCATTCAGTTACAAAATTCATTCGACACAAAACTCGGCATTTTCGCGGGAAAATGTGATGCCTTAAAAAAAAATCTGCAGAAATTTTTCAGATTTCAGTGAAGTTTTTTTCGATGGTTTGAAGATACCTGCAGAAAATCTACAGAATTCACATTTGGAGGTTCTCGCGTTCTGACTGACTCGGAAGTTGAAAATTTGTCAAATAAAAGGAAAAAAGTTTTTCTTTCTTGTGTTTTTTTTGGTATGTAATGAACACTGGAGGGGGGGGGGCGGACCTCCTTCTCCCTGGCCAAAATCCCTTCTGCCAAAAGCCCCCTTCCCTGGATAAAACCCCCTTCTGCCAAAATCAGAAGCCGCCGAAACTCTCTCGCATTCAAAGACTAGCCACCAGCGCGAGTTCAACATGATTTAATGAAATATTCGTCTCATCTGTGTCATTTTACATCGTTATTTAAATTCGGGCACTTTTGTTGCAACATCAATTGCTTTTTTGTTTTAATTCTTTCTATTGATATAAAAGAATATTTTGTTGAAATTGTCTCAAACACTGTTTTAAAAATATTTTTTTAACTCTAAGATTTCTCAGGGGCCTGTACTTTGCCTATTTAGTGATCCGGCCCTGCCTCCCCCATCCGTTTTTTATTTACGGAAAATTGATGAAAAATAGGTTTAATGTGTGGTAAAAATATCGAAAATTGATTAAATAAATGGTGGAGAAAAAGGCCGTCCAAAATTAGCTGATTTTAGCGAAGTGCATTCAAAGCGCAAGTAATTTTATTGTGTGTAAAAGTGCTTATTGAAATGGAAAAAGTTTTACGCTATTGTACGTTAAGAACAGGGGGAAAAGTTTTTGATATGAATAATTCGTCTGAAGTACTTTTTTCAAATTTATAATAATTTATTTACCGCTTTTTTTGTTAAGCTACACATTATTCAATATCTAAATTCATTCAAAATCTCCCCCCCCCTCAATCCGTTACTACAGTCGACGCTCGGTATAACGACCACCTCCGTTCCGCATTAAAAGGTCTTCATAACGAGTGGTCGCTATAAGAGGTAGAACATAAGAGTATATTGGGATAAAGTTGGTGGTTTTTCCACCGGTCGTTATATTAGGATGGTCTTTATAAACAGTGGTCGGTATAACGAGCGTCGACTGTACAGTACAGAACCTTTTATCCGGGAACCAAAATACCGGGAAACCAGAAAACCGGCAACATTTTGTCGATTTTTCCCCCACTTTTTAAAATACGCATTTTCGGCAATTTCTAAAAAATGAAGAGCTTTTTTTTTCTTTTGAAAGACCTAAATGAATATGAACTGTTTCTTCATAAATACTGTATAAGTGACATATAACTCAGAATTTTTTAATATTGTAATATCTATAAGCACTTCTGGATCGTTTTCTCTTCAGATTTTAAGATGCATTAGTATTTGTTATCGTAACTTGGGTTTTATAAACAATTGGCAAATATCGCTTCGTAGTGATCTAGAAAACCGGGAAATTCAGTTATCCGGGATAGCTGTGGTCCCAAACATCCCGGATAATTGGTTCTCTACTGTACCACTAACTGACTGACCCACGCTTCAAGATGAGAGAAACTTCACTGGGTTTCTGTGGCTGAAATCGAGAGCATAAACATGAACGTAAACAGCATTCTAAATTTCGAAGCGGGTTTAGAGAGGTTCATTGGCTTTCGGCTCGAGGCAAAAAACATTCCGCACTTGTCATTTTGACCGGCATTAAACCGAGGCGAGACCCGTTTCGGACCTGGCTTTTCCAAGGTTAAGAAAGGATTGAATAAGGAGTGCCTCCTTACGAACTTTCGATGAAACTTTCTTCTTTTTTTTCTAAAGAAGATGCTATAAATATAGAGAAAATATCATGGTTTCATTTGTTACATTAGCTGCGTTGCCCGATTTGGCACGGTCTACCTTGAGAATAAAAATAATTTTGGAAAAAAATAGAACCGACTTCAGTTGGAAATTGCTCTAAAAAGTAAAAAATAATTTTTTTCTTTGAACACCATCGAAACTACTTTTAAATATAAGTTTTGAAGTCGGCGCAAAAACAATGTATAGAATCATACTCAACTACAATTCAACTATAAATTTAATGATCCAGTTTTAAGAGCATTCGCATACTTTCATTCATTACCACACATTCGTGTAATGGTACAAATATTCTGCTTTTAATTTTCAATAGTTTCTCTGAAAAATGTTGGCAAAATATGGTTCAATATCATTTTACCTATTGTTTTTCGCTGACTTCAAAATTTATGTTTAAAAGTAGTTTCGATGGTGTTCAAAGAAAAAAATTATTTTTTACTTTTTAGAGCAATTTTTTTCCAAATTTATTTTATTTTATTCTTTTTAGTGTAAGTGTACTTATGAAATAAGGTAATGTTTCCATTACGGAACTTCAATTAATTTTCTTAAGTAAATGCTCCATAAAATAAACTGAAAAAAAAGGAAGAAACTATCAACGCGTCTAAAATTTTAAACGATTGACACTAAAAAATAATCTTTGTTATTCTCTGGTATTTATTTCTGTACTAGCTTAATCAAAGCCATTTAAATATCAACGGCTTTTCAACTAATTTATATTTCAAAGCAATTCTAGTTTCTCGCTGTTCATGAGATTTTAACACATACTACGGACGTTGCACAAGTCGGTTACATAGTCCGGTACATTGAAGTCGGTTAAAAATCCTAAGAAAGCAATAAATTTCATACTTACTCCAGATAAGCCTTGATTCAAAATTTTCATCATGATTACTATTAATATTGCTGTTGCGAGGCAACAAATTTTGCAACAATGGATTGAAAATTTAATCATTTAATGGGGAAATGACATGAAATTTACTGTTTTCCATAATAACTTTTTTTCTAGTGCACAAATATCGTCATATGAGTACATGGTACCTAAGTTACACCATCTCCTATCGATTAAAAAAAAAAGTCGTCCAAATCGGTTCAGTAGATCAGATGTTATGTGCGAACAAACAAAAAAAAATAGTATACGCTTTGAATTGATAACCTCCTCCTTTGTTGAAGTCGGTTAAAAAGACATGTTAAGTGACGCGGGTCTAAAAGTCCCGATTTGATTAAAGTCAATTAAATTTTGCCGACATGCAGCACGAAAAATGAATCAATAGCCAAAAAAGTTTTAAATCCCCCGCTACTAGTCTGTGGAGTTAGCGACAAAAATAGCCGAAATATTTCACTTCCGGATACCAGTGTGAAATTTGGTACAGAGCTTATGTACATATATAAGAACAAAAAACCGCCGGGAGACACTTGATCAGGGGTCATGAACTCCCGTGATGACGTCATCAAGATGGCCGCTTTTACAGGTAAATACGTTCGTTTAATTGCCTAAAACTCCATCATAGATTGAAATATTGCAAAACTCAAAAGTATCATCTGAAAGCTCTTTGAAAGAGCTATTTAGAAAGATTTAATTTTTCTTTCTGAGGTCAAGGGCCCACCTGTAATGACGTCATCAAAATGGCCGCTTTTACAGGTAAATACGTTTGTTTAACTCCCCCTAAAACTCCATCATAGATTTGAATATTTCAAAACTCAACTATATCATCTGAAAGCGCTTTAAAAGATCTATTTGGAAAGGTTTAATGTTTCTTTCTGAGGTCAAGGGCCCACCTGTGATGACGTCATCAAATGGCCGCTTTTACAGGTAAATACGTTCGTTTAACCCGCTTAAAACTCCATCATAGATTCAAATATTGCAAAACTCAAATATATCATCTGGAAGCTCTTTAAAAGAGCTATTTAAAAAGATTTAATTTTTCTTTCTGAGGTTAAGGACCCACCTGTACTGACGTCATCAAAATGGCCGCTTTTACAGGTAAATACGTTTGTTTAACTCCCCCTAAAACTCCATCATAGATTCAAATATTACAAAACTCAAATATATCATCTGAAAGCTCTTTAAAAGAGCTATTTAGAAAGATTTAATTTTTCTTTCTAAGGTCAAGGGCCCACCTGTGATGACGTCATTTGAGGCCATTTTGATGACGTCATTACAGGTGGGACCTTGACCTCAGAAAGAAAAATTAAATCTTTCTAAATAGCTCTTTTAAAGAGCTTTCAGATGATATATTTGAGTTTTGTAATATTTGAATCTATGATGGAGTTTTAGGGGGGGAGTTAAACAAACGTATTTACCTGTAAAAGCGGCCATTTTGATGACGTCATCACAGGTGGGCCCTTGACCTTAGAAAGAAAAATTAAATCTTTCTAAATAGCTCTTTTAAAAAGCTTTTAGATGATATATTTGAGTTTTGCAATATTTGAATCTATGATGGAGTTTTAGGGGGAGTTAAACAAACGTATTTACCTGTAAAATAGGCCATTTTGATGACGTCATCACAGGTGGGCCCTTGACCTCAGAAAGAAAAAATTATACCTTTATAAATAGCTCTTTTAAAAAGCTTTTAGATGATATATTTGAGTTTTGCAATATTTGAATCTATGATGGAGTTTTAGGGGGAGTTAAACAAACGTATTTACCTGTAAAATAGGCCATTTTGATGACGTCATCACAGGTGGGCCCTTGACCTCAGAAAGAAAAATTATACCTTTATAAATAGATCTTTTAAAGCGCTTTCAGATGATATATTTGAGTTTTGCAGTATTTGAATCTATGATGGAGTTTTAGGGGGAGTTAAACAAACGTATTTACCTGTAAAAGCGGCCATTTTGATGACGTCATCACAGGTTGGCCCTTGACCTTAGCAAGAAAAATTAAATCTTTCTAAATAGCTCTTTTAAAGAGCTTTTAGATGATATTTTTGAGTTTTGTAATATTTGAATCTATGATGGAGTTTTAGGGGGGGAGGGTTAAACAAACGTATTTACCTGTAAAAGCGGCCATTTTGATGACGTCATCACAGGTGGGCCCAAAACCTTAGCAAGAAAAATTAAATTTTTCTAGATAGCTCTTTTAAAGAGCTTTCAGATGATATATTTGAATTTTGCAATATTTGAATCTATGATGGAGTTTTAGGGGGAGTTAAACAAACGTATTTACCTGTAAAAGCGGCCATTTTGATGACGTCATCACAGGTGGGCCCTTGACCTTAGAAAGAAAAATTAAATCTTTCTAAATAGCTCTTTTAAAGAGCTTTTAGATGATATATTTGAGTTTTGCAATATTTGAATCTATGATGGAGTTTTAGGGGGAGTTAAACAAACGTATTTACCTGTAAAAGCGGCCATTTTGATGACGTCATCACAGGTGGGCCCTTGACCTCAGAAAGAAAAATTATATCTTTATAAATAGCTCTTTTAAAGAGCTTTTAGATGATATATTTGAGTTTTGCAATATTTGAATCTATGATGGAGTTTTAGGGGGAGTTAAACAAACGTATTTACCTGTAAAATAGGCCATTTTGATGACGTCATCACAGGTGGGCCCTTGACCTTAGAAAGAAAAATTTAATCTTTCTAAATAGCTTTTTTAAGGAGCTTTCAGTTGATATTTTTGAGTTTTGTAATATTTGAATCTATGATGGAGTTTTAGGGGGGGAGTTAAACAAACGTATTTACCTGTAAAAGCGGCCATTTTGATGACGTCATCACAGGTGGGCCCTAAACCTTAGCAAGAAAAATTAAATTTTTCTAGATAGCTCTTTTAAAGAGCTTTCATATGATATATTTGAATTTTGCAATATTTGAATCTATGATGGAGTTTTAGGGGGAGTTAAACAAACGTATTTACCTGTAAAAGCGGCCATTTTGATGACGTCATCACAGGTGGGCCCTTGACCTTAGAAATAATAGATAAACCTTTCTAAATAGCTCTTTTATAGAGCTTTCAGATGATGTATTTGAGTTTTGCAATATTTGAATCTATGATGAAGTTTTAAGCAGTTAAACGAACGTATTTACCTGCAAAAGCGGCCATTTTGATGACGTCATCACAGGTGAACCATTGACCTCAGAAAGAAAAATTATATCTTTATAAATAGATCTTTTAAAGCGCTTTCAGATGATATGGTTGAATTTTGAAATATTTAAATATACGATGGAGTTTTAGGGGGAGTTAAACAAACGCATTTACCTGTAAAAGCGGCCATTTTGATGACGTCATCACAGGTGGGCCCTTGACCTTAGAAAGAAAAATTAAATTTTTCTAGATAGCTCTTTTAAAGAGCTTTCAGATGATATATTTGAGTTTTGCAATATTTGAATCTATGATGGAGTTTTAGGGGGAGTTAAACAAACGTAGTTACCTGTAAAAGCGGCCATTTTGATGACGTCATCACAGGTGAACCCTTGACCTCAGAAAGAAAAATTATACCTTTATAAATAGATCTTTTAAAGCGCTTTCAGATGATATATTTGAGTTTTGCAATATTTGAATCTATGATGGAGTTTTAGGGGGAGTTAAACAAACGTATTTACCTGTAAAAGCGGCCATTTTGATGACGTCATTACAGGTGAGAACTTGACCTCAGAAAGAAAAATTAAATCTTTCTAAATAGCTCTTTTAAAGAGCTTTCAGATGATATATTTGAGTTTTGCAATATTTCAATCTATGATGGAGTTTCAAGCAGTTAAACGAACGTATTTACCTGTAAAAGCGGCCATTTTGATGACGTCATCATGGAATGACCTTGACCTCCGATCAAGTGTCTCCCGGCGTTTTTTTGTCCTCATATGTGAATTTAAGCCCCACATAAAATTTCAGACTGGTATCCGGAAGTGAAATATTTTTGCACTAACTCCACGGTCTATACAGGAAAAGCCTAAAAGCAAAAGCAAGAAATTTATTTGTTCATACTTGAGAAAAATGGCAACACACATTTGTTCAGCTTTTTCTCATTCAGGAATTTCTTTCATGCTCGTGCAGACGACTTTTAAAATCCAATTTAAAATGAATAACCAACTGTTGTCTTTTCATTGGGTAAAGATATCAATTAGCAATTTTTGAATCCGTAGGAAGGAAATCCTCTTAAATGGGTCATTCCATGTCAAGTGATCCAACGTGTTTTTCCTTACGTTTTTGTATTTCTTTCAAATTTGGCTCATCAATTGTACCCCTTGAGGTAATCAAAAGTCTCAATTTTTAGATTTTTATCTCTATTATTTTTTCATTTATGAGACTTTGAACTTTGGAAAAACCCTCATTTTCCATGGATGCTTGAACATAAAAGGGACCATAACTCGGCATCAAATATAGGTAGAACGATTTGGTAAATGGCATTTTAAAGTACGTTAGTTGCCGTTTAATCTGATACGCAACATGACTAATTTTGTAAAAATTTTATTTTTTAAAAAATGAAATTTAAATTTCAAATTTAAATTTCTCGAAAAACATATAATGAATTTTTTTCAAAAAATTCTCAAAAATTCTTGTGTATTTTATCTATGCTTGTACAAATTTTTAGATTGGGATCTCAATGGGATCATATTTTTTTGAATTTTTGAATAGAACTGTATAGGAAAAAAATAATATTTTTTAGATTCTATTTATTTAAATACTAAGTTGTCTGGCTTGTGATGGTCTAAAAAGTAGTAAATAAACATGAATATGTTTAAAGTGAGCTGGCATGAGCTTATAGATTTGTCAGGTTCACCCCCTCCCCCCTTCCTCCCCCGCACAACCACTCTTTTTTAATTCAAAACTGTTCAAAATGTTCAAAAAAAAAAAAAAACTCTTTGATACAAAATTAATAGTAAACTTATTTAAAGTTGGTAAATGGATTTCCTTATAACTAGACGAAGTATCCCCCTCCTCCACCCAAATATACCATTAACGCTGTACTATTATGACATCTAACCTGGGGATTGAATTGACTATTATTTTTACTCTAGGTAAGTGAGCTAGCATTAACTTATAGATTGGTCAGCTCCCCCTCCCTCAAGCGCGGATACAAGGGGGGGGCGATGGGGGCGATCGCCTCCCCTTGAGCCAAAAAAAAAAAAAAGAAAAGAAAAGAAAAGAAAAAAGGGAAAAAGGAAAAAAGAAAGAAAGAAACAGGCACTTACCAAAAATGTAAAAAAAAAAGTAATTTTCTGCCTTTCTAGGAATGAGGGATTTATTATATTTCTTTTCTGTTCCTGTGGAACTGAAATTTGGCACCATTTTCAAGACAGCGCCGATAAATTAAAAGTCTCTACAGGCAGAAATGCAAATGATAAAAGGAGAAGGGGTTATCCTTCGCCTTCGAATGCATACATTCCGAGTCGCCGATTTCTTGACGCCCGTCATCATATGGAGGGACGCCGTCTATATGACGTAACGAAAATAAGCACGATTTCAAGTGGTCTTAGTCTCCTTTTGGAGTCAGTAGAACTGAGCAACGTTCCTAGTTCGGTTATTACACTTTCTTGTTTATGCGATTTTATGGAGAGGTGGCTTAAAACAAGGAAAATGTAGCAAATCAAATATATCATTTGGACCTTAGCCACTTTTATCAACTGAATCACCGTTAATATCCATTGAATCGCCTTCAAACACAGAAAAGACTAAAGGTAAGTTCCGTTTAGTGCAGAGGCGTAGGAACGGGGTGGCATCGGGGCAGATGCCAAGGGCGCCAAAATTGGGAGGGGCGCCAAATAAGCACTTGCTCCACTAAAAAAAAAAAAAAAGAGTGGAGGAAGAGGGAAAAAAAAAAAAAACGAAGTAGGGAGGAAGAAAAAAAGATGAATGTACTAAAATCGAAACGGTGTCACGCCAGGCCTTCCTCAAGAGCAAATAATAAAAATAAAAATAATAAAACATAAATAAATAAAAACGACAAACGTAGGGCGCCCTAATTGAGAACCTCCTCCTTGTAGTCAAGTCGGTGAAAAAGGTTTGCAACAAAAACAAGTCAAGTCATAAGCTTCCTAGGAAAGAGAAAGGACAAATAAAAATAACAATCAAACAATATTGGGACTGCAACAAGGCACAAACTTCACGAGAAAAATAAAAGGTAAACAAAATTATTGAGTGACATGTGGCATTAAGTTTTTTTTTTTTTTAAGAGGAAAAAAGAAAGAAACTATGAAATAAGAAACACGAAAGTTGGGGCGGCATCTGGGTAAATATATAAAAAAAACCTATGCAAAATTGGGGCGCCATCGGGATATATTCAGGATAAAAGAGTAATTTCACTTTGGAAAAAAAAGAAGGGGGGGGGGGTATAATCCGTAGGGGGTTACTTTCGATACTTTGGGGCGCCAAAATTTTTCCTTGCCAAGGGCGCCAAAATCATTCCTACGCCTCTGGTTTAGTGTAATGCATGCAGGGGCTTCCCAATCTTTCAAAGTCAATCATCAACTATTCAAAGAGGAAAATTTCTGAATTTGCTGATTGAAATTCCCAGTCACCTGCATACTAGGACAAGATTTTCTAATGAAATACTTTACTACTGTGTAGAAATTTGTTTACTCATCAGCCAAAATTTGCCAAAAAAGGATGTCGCAATGACTTCAATTCCGGGCACCCCTGAATGTATGCTAATACAATTGCAATACTACTAATATAAACTACAGTAACTATGCTGAAAACCGATGTAAGCAAGTGATGATGTGTTTATTTTTTTCTCTTCCCTCGTTCTTTATCTCTGCAGATTAATGTCAAGGATTTGTCGGTCCATATTTTTTTAAATATTTTAATTGATCTTAATTTGCAAAAGGCATAACATTTAAAAGGTTTTGTTTGATTACTTTATTCTCATATTTCTGCAGTCTCAATACCCATATAAGGCCTCGTAATGCAGAATTTTGTATCTATTTTTTAAAAAATTTCCCGGGGGAGAACCCCCCCCCCCGACCCCCTAAAATTAGGGATATTCTACCCTCCTTCATTTAAAAGAGTTAAATGCATCCCCTACAAAGGTCATTCTTTTAAAAATATTTAAAAAAATCTGGTATGGACCCCACACTACTTCCTTTTACGTGTAAATTTCTTATTAGTTGCCTTAAGTGTTAAAAAAAGTGCTTGGAGTGAGCAAGGTAACAATTCAAATATTTACTCCCCTAATCTGCCACGAAACAATGCAAAAAATATTTTACAATGGTTAATTTTCTAAATATTGCTGATTTTAATATCATTCAGTGAATTTTTCGCAAAATATCGCCAATAGCGCCAAGTTGAACCCAAATTCAAAAAATAATTTTTTCGCCAAATTTGTCGCCAAGTTGGCGTCAAACACTTGGCGACCAAAAGCTTGGCGACATATCGCCAAGTGGTCGCGCCAATTCATATCACTTGAGTCTGCATTGAAATTAACACTGATTTACCCCAAAAAAGGAGTAAAACACCCCCTTGCCCCTTGGGAACATTCAAATGCAACCACAAGGGGAGGTGCACAACTAGACCATCCTCAGAGCCTACATACCAAGCTAGAAGCTTCGACGGCATATAGTTTTTGAGTTATGCGACCCACATACATACATACGCACACACGTACATACAGACGTCACGAGAAAACTCGTCATAATTACCTCGGGGGTGGTTGAAAAGGATTTTTCGGCTGCTTATATGTTGGTAGGTACATATGCACGTGCTGACAGGTCGAAAAAAACTACTGAACATTCATTCGGGGGTGAACAAAATCAAAATTTAGACTCAAATTGGAGTGATTTTTTTTTTCGCGATCACAATACTTCCTTTACTACGTAAAAGGAAGTAAAAAACACAGAAAGCAATAGCATTGGAAGAAAAAAAAAACATAGGTGGGAGGGATCCGCAAAAAGAAAAAGACCCATCAACACACAAAACATACGTATGTTTGTGTTTTTATGCTTCTTTTTTTTCGGGGGGGGGGTATATGTGCCATTTTTTGAGGGGGTTATATATATATATATATATATATATATACATATATGAAGGTAAAAAAAATCAATCGCCCCCCCCCCCCTTGAAAAGTTTCTAGATCCGCCCTTGCCCTCCCGACCCAACCATTTTCCCCCCAAACTGTTTAAAATGCTAAAAGAAACCTCTTTGATACAAAATGAACAGTAAACTTATTTAAAGTTGGTAAATGGGCTTCCTTTTAACAAGGCAAAGTACAACCCTTCCCCCACCCAAATATACTGTTACAAATCTTGTAAATAGTTGTTGTTTTTCCTGCCTTGCATCATTTTCATTAGTTTTGGTTTTATCTGACGTCATGTTGCAAAAGTATCTGAAGATATCACCTTTATCACTTGTATACCGGCCTCGTAACACTTTGTAGTTTTTACACTTGCCCTAACTTTGATAAGCATGAAGACATTTTTCGCTCGGAGTGGTTTTTCTTTTTATTTGCTGGAATTTTCGTGAATGGATTAGTCAAATTTATGAATAAACAGAATACTCCAGATTTTACTAGAACGTAGTGGAAATGTCCTTCAGTGTATAAATAGCTGGCCTTGAACACAAGTCAGTTTAGTTTTTCTCAGATTGGATTTCTGAGAGGGCTCGTTTTCATTCGCTTGGGCGGATGGTTGTTTTGCTTTTGTAATTTCTTAATTACTGTTCACGTTAGATACGTGGTGCTGAGTTACTGTTGAGAGTACAGTGTACTGTTTGCTCCCTAATTGCTGGATGTTTGGCAATTGTTTCCTGCTCATATTGTAAATAGTGTACATATTTGTAAATAAATTTATAGTTATTTCCTCAAGATTGGAATGATCATTTAAGAAAGTTGAAGGTGCTACGGACTCGTTACAATTTTGGCGCCCAACGTGGGGCATCTTCAAGGACTTTCTTGGAATTACCTGTGAATTCGGACTTTTCTTCCTAAGGACTTTTTGACTTCGGAATTTTATGGTGATTACTCGAGCAATGGAGGAACAACTGCAAAAACTCCTTGATGCGATCAACGCTGTTAAAAGTGACATGACTGCGAATCAAGAACAATTAAAAAATGACATGGCTGCGAATCAAGAACAATTAAAAAATGACATGGCTGCGAATCAAGAACAATTAAAAAATGATCTGGCAACAAATCAAGAACAATTAAAGAGTGATTTAACCGCGAGCATAACTTCAAGTCAAGAAGAAATTAAGAGCGATCTAACGTCAATGAAAAGTTTGGTGGAAACTAAATTTACCAACATAGAAAATAAAGTGGAGGTTCTAGAAGAAAAAGTTGACAGCGTTGAGAACCGAATCACCACAGTAGAAAACCATATGGAAAAGAAAATTAAAGAACTTGAATCGAAATTATCAGCATCCTGCAACAACTCAAGTGACTGTGTAGCTGCAGCTGGAACTTCTCGTTCATCCATTAAACTGGCCACATTTGACGGGAAGACCTCGTGGAATATTTACAAGAAGCAGTTCCTCATCGTTGCAGAAGCAAACTCCTGGGACTCTTCCACGAAAGCCTGTCAACTTGCAGCCTCGCTGAGAGGGGATGCAGCTGAAATACTACAGACCTTCCCAGAGGACAAGCTCTGTGACTTCGAAGCCTTATCATCGGCCTTGGAGCTTCGCTTTGGCGAAGTATGCCAAAAAGAATTCAGCCAACTCCAGCTGAAATCCCGACTCCAGAGGGATGGAGAGACTTTGCAAGTGTTTGCAGCAGACGTTGAGAGGCTTTCCCATCTCGCCTTCTCGAACTGTCCTTTGGATGTTCGCGATAGCCTGGCCCTGAACTACTTCATAGACGGAGTACGAAGTCCAGAAGTCCAGACGGCTCTCCGGATGGCGGACATCAAAGATCTTAAATCCGGTCTGGTCTACGCAATGAAGTTCGAGGCTGCACAGCAAATATCCCGCAAGGATCCCCATTCAATCAGGGGCTTGGAAGTGAGTGCCCAGGATTCGAACTCAACTCGTCTCTCGGAAATTGAGCGACAAATCAAAGAAATCTCGGGGATCCTGAAGAAGACTCGCAAAGACCAAAGTGGACAACCACTGAAGTGCTGGAAATGTGGCGGTGAGGGCCACGTGCGAAAGAACTGCGAAGCTCGCCCAGAAAGAAAGACGGCTCCCAAAGTTTTCCAGATTTCCCCAAGAACTGGCGGTTGCAACGGACTGTTCATTTACGCATATGTGAATGGATTTCCCTGCGAAATGATTGTGGACACAGGAGCCAACGTTACCATCATTAGGACTGATGTGGCTCGTCAATTTGGACTCAAGATCTTGTGGACGCCGCCATGCGTTACTCTCCAAACTGTGACAGGTGACAAAATCAAGATTGAAGGAAAAGTGAACTTAGAAATAATGTTCGGGAGCGCCACTTACCATCGCACGGCATTTGTCGCTGACATTACAGATCCCTTCATTCTCGGACTGGACTTTTTGAGAAAATTTGATTTTTCTATCGACTTTAAAAATAATGAGCTGCACTCGACGAGGGAAGACATAGCAATTTTCAACACCGAAAATAACTTAAAATCCGCTCATCAAATAATAGCCCAAACAGATTTATCGATTCCCTCTAGATCAGAAGTACTAATACCTGGCTCCCTCAAGGAAAACAACAGCTTTAAATTCGGCCTCATTGAATATCCTAACCAGAGTAATAGCCCAAAAGGAGTACTAGTGGCATCTACGCTTGTGGACCTTTCAAGGAATGCAGTTCCTGTGAGAGTCGCCAATGTAAGTGAAAGACCGAGGAATATCAAGAAAGGAGAAGTGTTGGCAACTTGTACTCCCGTAAACTGCATCATCAGAAGAATTGATTCCTCCGAGACTGTGTCTTCCGAATCCTTGACTTCGAAATTAATTGGGAGTGCACCATTATCGACGGATCAAAGATACGCTGCGGAAAAATTGGTGGACAACTTCAAGCAGGTGTTTTCATCTACATCCGAGGATGTTGGTCGCACGAATTTAACGCAGCATAGGATCGACACTGGAGATCATCCCCCCATCAAGCAGCATCCAAGACGACTACCGTTCGCCAAGAAGGAAGAGGTTGAGATCCTCGTAAAAGAGATGCAGGAGAATGACGTCATCGAACCCCCATCCAGTCCTTGGGCATCCCCTATCGTCTTGGTCCGAAAGAAAGACGGCTCCACCAGATTTTGTGTTGACTACCGACGCCTGAATGACATCACCAAGAAGGACAGTTACCCTCTTCCACGGATCGATGACACTCTGGACACCCTTTCCGGACACAAGTGGTTTTCGACCCTGGATTTAAAGAGCGGCTACTGGCAGGTAGAGATACACCCCGACGACCGAGAGAAGACGGCGTTTACAACCGGACAAGGCTTGTGGCAGTTTAAAGTGATGCCCTTCGGCCTCTGCAATGCACCAGCCACGTTCGAGCGTCTTATGGAATCAGTATTACGAGGACTCTCTTTTGAATCCTGTCTTGTCTACTTGGACGACATCATCATCATAGGACGCAGTTTTGAGGAACATTTGGCTAATCTTAGGAAGGTGCTGCAAAAGCTTAAGGAAGCCAACCTGAAGTTAAGCCCGTCCAAATGTAATTTGTTCCGCCGTGAGGTGAACTACCTTGGTCACATTATCTCTTCCGAAGGTGTACGAACAGATCCAGATAAGGTATCAGCAGTCAAGAATTGGAGCCGCCCCGAAAATGTCCATCATCTGCGAAGTTTCCTGGGGCTCTGCACGTACTACAGGAAGTTTGTGAAGGGTTTTTCCAACATTGCACGACCTTTGCATAAGCTGACGGAGAGTAAACAAAAATTTGAATGGTCCAAAGAATGCGAGGATGCATTTCTACAACTGAAGGAGGCTTTAACATCAACGCCTATTCTCTCTTATCCTCAGCCTGAAAAATCCTTCATACTTGACACTGATGCGAGCCACGAGAGCGTTGGAGCTGTTTTATCTCAAGAAATAGACGGTAACGAACATGTCATCGCCTACTGGAGCAAATGCTTATCCAAGTCGGAGCGAAATTATTGTGTCACGAGAAAGGAATTGCTCGCCATAGTTACAGCTGTAGAACATTTCCATCATTACCTCTACTGCCGTAAATTCCTGCTCCGGACTGATCATGCCTCTTTAACTTGGCTGTTGAATTTCAAGAATCCAGAGGGCCAGGTAGCCAGGTGGATACAGCGGCTCCAGGAATATGACATCGAGATTAAGCACCGAAAAGGCTTGTCACACGGGAATGCTGACGCATTATCAAGAAGACCTTGTTCCGAGAACTGCCATTATTGCTCCCGAATAGAGAAACAGTACGGAACGACAATCCCTACTGCCTGTCAAGTTACTGCTACTTCATCATCTTCAGATCCTGATCCATGGAGTGACGACCAAGTAAGAAAAGATCAGCTTGAAGACCCAGACCTAAAGCCTATCATAGAGTTAATGGAAAAAGACAGTCGGCGACCTAGTTGGCAAGACATTTCTATCTACAGTCCTGCAACGAAGAGATACTGGGCTCTATGGAAATCTCTCCAGTTGCGAAATGGCGTCCTGTATCGAAAATGGGAATCTGACGATGGTAAAGCATTCAAATGGCAGTTACTCCTTCCCAGATCAAGAATTCCAGACGTTCTAAAGGAGTTGCACAGTAGTCCGACTGGAGGACATTTTGGTGTGTTGAAAACCCTCTGCAAGGTTCGAGAGCGCTTCTTCTGGAGCAAGGCGAAGGATGACGTAGAGAAGTGGTGCCATTCTTGTGATGCCTGTGCTGCCCGTAAAGGACCGAAGAGAAGAAGCCGCGGGAAGCTACATCTTTACAACGTAGGAGCTCCTTTCGAACGAATCGGGATCGACATTCTTGGTCCTCTACCGAAAACTACTGATGGGAACAAATACATCCTCGTTTCCATTGACTATTTCACCAAATGGCCCGAAGCATATTCCATTCCGGATCAAGAAGCTACCACTGTAGCAGAGACTCTAGTCCAGCATTGGATCTCGAGATATGGGACACCTTTGCAGATCCATTCCGATCAGGGAAGGAACTTCATCTCTGCTGTGTTTAAGGGCCTATGTAAAATCCTCAAAATTGAGAAAACTCGAACGACACCACTACACCCACAATCGGACGGCATGGTGGAGAGATTTAACAGGACAATCCTTAATAATCTCTCGCTTATGGTCTCCAAAAATCAACAGGATTGGGACAAGAAACTTCCTCTGTTCCTGCTGGCCTACCGCAGTGCTGTCCACGAGACTACCGGATATTCCCCATCACGGATGCTCTTCGGACGAGAGCTTCGGCTACCTTGTGATCTCGTCTTCGGTCTCCCTCCAGATGCGCCTTCATCGCCTGAGGAGTACGTCCAGGATCTCCAGGCCCGGTTGGAAGACGTTCATCACTTCGCACGGGAGCGAATCAACATCGCGACGGAGAAAATGAAGACCCGATACGACACAAGGTCCACTGGCCATGACTTTCAAGAAGGTGACAAGGTGTGGCTATGGAATCCCATCCGACGTAAAGGTCTATCACCCAAATTGCAGTCGCATTGGGATGGACCCTACACAGTCCTTCACCGGCTGAACGACGTCGTAGTGAGGATCCAGAAGTCATCACATTCAAAACCTAGGGTTGTACATTATGATCGGCTAGCCCCATACTATGGCCATAGTTCGTAAAATAAATCTAAAGCTACCATGGTAATTTGTTTGTAAATTTTGTAAATAACTTTTGCCTTTAATTGTTTGTAATATTACTTTATCAACGTTATTATTTCTTTCATGTTCTCATTATTATTGTTTATCATGTTTATGATTGGTCATCATGTAATGTGTGCATCTGTAAGTTTTCCCTTGCTTCCTTTCTGGGGATTGTACTGCCCGGGACGTGCAGTCCTTGGGAAGGGGGCAATGTTACAAATCTTGTAAATAGTTGTTGTTTTTCCTGCCTTGCATCATTTTCATTAGTTTTGGTTTTATCTGACGTCATGTTGCAAAAGTATCTGAAGATATCACCTTTATCACTAGTATACCGGCCCTGTAACACTTTGTAGTTTTTACACTTGCCCTAACTTTGATAAGCATGAAGACATTTTTCGCTCGGAGTGGTTTTCTTTTTATCACTAGAATTTGTGAATGGATTATGTAAGTTTGTGAATGAACGAACACTCCGGATTTCGCTAGAGTGTTGTGGAAACTTCTTTCCGTGTATAAATAGCTGCCTTGAACACAAGTCAGTGCAGTTGTTTTCAGATTTGATCTGGTGACTCGTTTTCATTCGCTTGGGCGGATGGTTGTTTTGCTTTTGTAATTGCTTAATTACTGTTCACGTTAGATACGTGGTGCTGAATTACTGTTGAGAGTACAGTGTACTGTTTTGCTACCTAATTGCTGGATGTTTAGCAATTGTTTCCTGCTCCTATTGTAAATAGTGTAAATACTTGTAAATAAATTTATAGTTACTTCCTCAAGATTGGAATGCTCATTTAAGAAAGTTGAAGGTGCTACGGACTCGTTACAATACCATTAACGCTATACTAATATGACGTCTCACCTGGGGATTGATTTGAGGATTATTTTCTCCCTAGGTATATATTGTTTTTCAGACGAAGTGTTTCTTTTTCAATCCAACCTTCACAAAGTGTACTTCCATTCAATATCTGAATTTAAACTTATGATTCATTTTATCCCCTCCTCCAGCACCAATTTTCAATTTCGGAAGAAGAAAAGAAACGGTTCGTCCCAAGATCATAGCAAACAGCAAAATAGCAATGTTTTCCCATTATTTTCACACAAAACTGAAAAGAAATCAAAGTATCAGGTTATATGTCAGTCCCCATCACTGCCTTTCCTTTCTCTTATTGGACAAAGCTCCTGAGCTAATACGAAAGAGTAACAAACAGAACAAACTGAAACACTACCAGACATCAGTAGAGACTAAGGCTTTGAAATGGGGTTAGACGGGAGGATAAAAAAAATAAAAGTTTGGAGCGGGAAGGTAGGGAAAGGGGGGGAGCAATCTGTAAAGAAGTTAAACAACACGAGAGGTTATGATCAAAAAAGCAGTGTTTGTTTAATATATGTATATAGATATATCTTGCTGCATTACTTTCCTTTACAACAAAATGAAAAAGAACACAAACAATTAAAAAAATTAAATAACAGCTGCACACTAGATAATGTGGAAAGATAGTTATGGGGACACAGACATATGATATGATATTTTGATTTATTTTCAGTTTTGTGCGAATTGAATAGAAAAAATGATGAGAAACAGTGCTATTTTGCTGTTTGCTATGATCTTGGGGCGACCCATTTATTTCCTCCTTCAGAATTGAAGATTGGTGCTGGAGTAGGAGATGAAATGAATCATAAAGTTAAATTTCAGATATTGAATGGAAGTACACTTTGAAGTTCGGATCGAAAAAAAAGAAACACTTCGTCTGAAAAACAATATATATATACATAGGGTGAAAATAATCCTCAATTCAATCCCCAGATTAGACGTCATATTAGTATAGTGTGAATGGTACATTTGGGTGGGGAGGGGGATACTTCGTCTAGTTATAAGGAAACCCATTTACCAACTTTAAATCCGTTTACTATTCATTTTGTATCAAAGAGTTTTTTTTTTTTAACATTTTGAACAGTTTTGAATTAAAAAAGAGTGGATGTGCGGGGGAGGAAGGGGGGAGGGGGTGAACCTGACAAATCTATAAGCTCATGCAAGCTCACTTTAAACATATTCATGTTTATTTACTACTTTTTAGACCATCACAAGCCAGACAACTTAGTATTTAAATAAATAGAATCTAAAAAATATCATTTTTTTCCTATACAGTTCTATTCAAAAATTCAAAAAAATATGATCCCATTGAGATCCCAATCTAAAAATTTGTACAAACATAGATAAAATACACAAGAATTTTTGAGAATTTTTTGAAAAAATTCATTATATGTTTTTCGAGAAATTTAAATTTGAGATTTAAATTTCATTTTTAAAAAAATAAAATTTTTACAAAATTAGTCGTGTTGCATATCAGATTAAACGGCAACTAACGTACTTTAAAATCACGGGACGCGGGAGCGTCCCGTCCCGCCAAAAAAACCAAATACAAGCCGCCAAGAAAAATGTAAAAGAGCGACCAAAGGACTGATTACGCGAGTAACCAAACCGGGGTTTTCACCCCTCTGTATCTCAGCCCCATAAAGATCCCTAGAGTTCATTTTTGGTATACTCAATCTCCAGCGGCCCCTGACGGCACATACTGAAGCAAAACATCCAGGGCCCTCAGGGGGAGGGGTGATAAATGTTAAAAAATCGCTATTTTTCGCACTTTTTAAAAATTGTTTGACAGGGGTCCAGACTAAACGGTAACTCGGATTGAGCTCTACGATTGCACCCACTTTTATTTTGTCCCAAAGCTCGGCATAGGGGTTTTTCGACCCCCCACCCCCTCCACCCTCGTTTTTATTTTCCGTATCTTTTCTCCCCAGGGGTCTTTAGTGTTGATTTTTGGTATGAATATTCTCGATGAGACATTGAGGACGTATACCAAAATTTACCCCCCGGGGTCATCGCAGGCCGGAGTTATTAATGCTTAAAATTGGTCCGATTTCTACGTCTGAGCATTTATTCAAGCGATTGGAAACTGTTGTCATTGTTGGGCGACGAGGAAAGAAAACTCAATGATTTATAATTTCATCTGTTGCCAGTTTCTATTTGTTAACAAATACAATATTTGTAATTGATTTTATTGCATAAGGCTTTTAAAAGGAATCTTCAATTTAGTTCATTTTAATATGAGATCGGCAGTAAGTGTTGGGGTTTTTTTTTTAAACTTTTAATTTAATCGTAGTATTGTTAGCAACTAGCTTTGTTTTGCGTCGGTTCGGGTGGTACATTGTGATTGATTTCAAATTTATCCGAGACTGAAGAAGATCCTTGAACTTTTGCACCAAATGCATGCCGCCAAGAAAACCACATATGTCGGACCGCCAAGAAAAATGTTGAAGGGAAAAAAACATGCAAAGTAAATTTTGAAGAGAAAAAAAAACAGGCAAAGAAATAATATTAATGCAAAAACATGTGATATCTCTCCAAAAGCAACAGTGTTGTAAAAAAATTCCCCGCCAAGAAAACCTTAAATACTCAGCCTGAAAAAGTTATGATATCGAGTTTTCCCGCCAAGTTTGTGCCAAACTACAACTAACCTATATGGATAGTTCTTTTAAATTGTTTTCAGTCCTGCCAGGCGGGAAGTTTTTACTCATTAAGCAACCACCTCACAAGACAAAGCTTCCCGCCTGGCAAAACTGAAAACAATTTAAAAGAACTATCCATACAGGTTAGTTGTAGTTTGGCACAAACTTGGCGGGAAAACTCGATATCATAACTTTTTCAGGCTGAGTATTTAAGGTTTTCTTGGCGGGGGATTTTTTTACAACACTGTTGTTTTTGGAGAGATGCTATTTACCAAATCGTTCTACCTATATTTGATGCCGAGTTATGGTCCCTTTTATGTTCCCTTATCCATGGAAAAACGAGGGTTTTTCCAAAGTTCAAAGTCTCATAAATGAAAAAATAATTATTTCGGGTAGAAAGAACATTTTTAGCCCATTTCTGGACCCATAAATTAAAATTCGAACAGATAGTACTTTTATGGCGTTCGATAAAAAACTCCTACGACCCTTCCCGTTTGGCCACCTCTCTGCCAAATTTGGTCCAGATCCGACACAAAATGTGGATTTGTAAGGGGAACATGCACACATATATATTCTTCGTTTTATTTTTACGGATTCTTGCAGGAATAGGGAAGTGTTTCGACCTATTAAATATTCCTATTTTCTCTACTAGATATTGCTGAGAAACTTACAAAACACAAAAATTCACCATTGCCGTAATTTAAAACACAATGATCGATTATTAAGGATTTTTTTTTAAAAACACGCCTCGAAAACGAAACCAGTGACGTTGGGTGGCTGTCATTTCAGCTTTTCACCCGCAAGAACTGTATTGCAGCTTTATTACCTTTTGACTGCGGAGGTTTTTCCCCTTCCATTATCAATTAGTTTAAGTCTATTAATTCACTGTGCAAATTGGATGGCAATCACCCCATCTCTGTACCCGCCCTTGGCAGACTATTTGACGGGCTCCGAGACGTCGTAGTATGTCGAGTTGTTCAAAAGCTTTCGTCATTGCAAAACGACTCGAACGTCAATACCATTCTAACAGCAAATTACGCCCCTCATAGGCGGATTTACGCGGGTGTCCGGGGGTGCGCCGCCCCCTCAGCATTATTGTTTGAATTTTGAAAAAAAAAAATTAAAAATATTTTACCAGAAATACAGTTTGGAAAAAAACTTATACTTTTTCATAGTTACAATGCAAATTAATTTACTTGAAGGCAAATCCAAAAATAATTAATATGCACTGCATATTAAGCTCTGCACATTATGCAGCTCTTTGTGTGACCCGTTTGTCACCACACATCGCCAGTGCGAGAGAAAATGTGCTACTTATTCAAAATAAGAATTTTTAAACATTTGAACAAAATTTAGAAAGTGATTTCATACATCAAAAACACTCATTTCGAAAATTTATTTAGTGTTGTGTTATGGAATAATTGTATGCTCTAAAATTGGGTATTTATTGGTAAGTCATTACAGTTAATTTTACTTTGAATAAAACATAATTAATAAAGTCAAAAAAAAAAAGACTAATGTAATATACTTTATCAAAAACCATATAAACTGTTTCAAAATCTTACACATTGTTCCAGTTTACAGTGTCATAAAATCTGCTCCAAAATGAGCTAAAAACCAACATTTAAAAAATAAATTTTCAAAATTTTCTGAAGGCAAGCCCTCCGACCCCTCATTGACCGTGGAATATATCCCCCGCCCCAGATCTCCGATATTTTTTCACCCCCAGAATTCACAGCCTAAATCCGCCTATGCACCCTGATACCTCATTCAGTGCTAAGACAGGACTACGCAATGTACCGCTAGCCAGGCTATGCCCCACAGAGACTGCAGTTTCTTCCTTATTCCGGACTCATCAGCGTAGAATAGACAGACACCAGAGCTGACAGCAGGTGTCATCTTGTTGAAGCTAACTGGTCAACAAACTGGTCGCTAAAATTCGAGTTGAAGAGTACCATTGCTGCTGTCTTTTTCTGGTGTGCTAAATCTACCTTAGCTACCAGTCTGTTTGCACTCTTAGCTTCTATAAGATGACATGTGCCCTTAGCTCGGTATTCCAGAAGTTCGGATCTGACGTATCCTCAACTACACATCCTGGTTCACAAATGTTGACCTTGCATGTGTTTTGGACTTCAATTACGAAACATATTCTGAGGAGAGAGCCTCTAAACCTTCCTTCTGCTGGGATCAAAGATAGCCTAAAATGCATTTTTTTGAACTTCAATGTTGAAAATTTTCCAGTGGTGAGTGTCTCAAAGGAGGAGCGATCGCCCCGTCACCCCTCCCTGCTATTCCAGAACAAGGACGAAACTGCGGTCTCCATCTACTAGGATGGCATAACTGGCTGTCGTTCTATTGCATGTAATAGCATTGAGCTTCAACTTTGCAGTATAATGGATGGATTTAAACTTTATTCACACATCTCGAAGTACATATACATTATAAATGAAGAATGTGTACATAATGAAATTTATAAAAGAGACGACGCAATGGAAGAATGCAGCTGCTCAATACGTATAGAAGTCCTCCGGGTGATCAGCATCGAATTCCAGTCCCGATCGCCATGAAAGTCCCGAACGTCCCTCCGCTCTGGAGCATCATTTTGCCCATTGTTTCCACCAGACTCCGACCTCTCTGCCCTTGCCTGAAAGTCACAAAAACTCGGTAAAAGTTTCAGTCAACAACTTGCAACCTTACACTTCAACACAGTGGCATATCTATGTCATAACAAGACAACCCTTAGCCCCCCTCCCCCTGCTTTTTTCTCTCTTTTTAACAACTTAATTATCTAGGCTGAAAAAAATCAAGAGCATTAGTTGATTCATCCGAAAAAAAAAATCAAGAATTTCTGTTGGTAATTGATTTGAAGAATTCAAGAGTATCATTTCGTAAATAATCTGAATCTAGAAAAATATTTGAAAGCATGATTTCTTGAATAGTTTTTTTACAAAAAAAAAATAACAAAAATTTTTTTTTACTTAAAAAACTGAGCAAAAAAAATTAGAAAAATTTTTTTTTGCAAAATAAGATTGCAAAAAATTGTTTTCACTAAAAAAAGTTTTTTACAAAAATAATTAGCAAAAAAATTTTTTTACTGAAACAAATAGCAAAAAAGATTTTTGCAAAAAAAAATGAACAAAAACTTTTTGCTAAAATTAATTAACATAGAAATAATAGCAAAAGAAAAATAAAACAGCAAAAAAGATGTTTACAAAAAAAAAAAAAAATTAACAAAAAAATTTTTACAAAAAAAAAAATCGCTTTTTGCAAAAAAAATTGCATCAACATTTTTTTCGAAAAAAATAAGAAAAATTTTTTTAATAAAAAAAATTATTTTTTAAGAAATGAAATTTTCAGCGGTGCACACACCTATAAGAACGCTGCGGATCAACAACTGCCACTTTTAAGAGAAAATATTGAAAAGAAGACACACACTGACCTGAGGGCCGTGAAACCACCCAGGAGGACACCCGCCCCAACGCCCACGCACATCCCAACGCAAAAACCAGACTTCATACGATCGAAGCAGCTGGGGCCCTGGCTGTAGCCAGCACTCGGAACAGGCATCTCCAGCACAGCAAATTACTGAAGAAAAAACAGAGTTAGGAAATAGTCTGGCGTTATTTTTTAAATTTTATCCAAAGATTATAAATAGAACCCGGACACGATATGCATTTTGGAGGATGAAGGGGCTAAGTTACATTAAAAAAAAAAAAAGAACACTCTGGACAATGGTAAGCAATAGATACAGGTAAGCAAATAAAACTTGGTACATCAAAAAGTAGATGACATTAGACCAATTCCATACGCACACTAATGACAAAACCAGAAAACAAAAAAGCTGCAACAACTGGAATACTAAAACTTTGAACTTAACTCGCAATTTCTGCATTGTCACTTAACCTTTTCATCTCCCAAGCCCAAAGAGTGCCCACATTACAAGGACGGATACAAGGAACCTGGCAGCTGAAATGTTTCGGAGCTGAAGTCCTAAAATCAGAAGTGTAGTCCATCTTTGATACTTGACGTTAGGGAAAGGGGAGAAGTTTCAAGACTTTCCTCCGGTAATTTTTCGGAACTGAAGTCAGAGAAAAGGAAAATTTTGATAACCTGTGATAATGATTAAATGTTCAAAATATTCGCCAAAATCATTATGATGTTGAGACTATAAAAACGTAGTTTATGAATACCTTTGGCCAGTGGCGGATCCAGAAAAATTTGACGGGGAAGGGAGGGGGGAACAACACGAAATGTTTTTTAAAGGATTTATTTTAACTTGCAGTGAGTAATAGCGGCGTACGCAAACCACTGTTCGAAATTTGTAAGGCCATTTTTTTAAATGGAAATTCCAAAAGCACTTTTCGACGATTTTCGAGAATGGGGGAAGGGACGGCGCAAGGCCTTTTCCTCAGAAACGTAGTTCAAAGAATGCAATTATAGATGAATTTTGACGATGTTCGGGTAAAAAGAGGCTGAGGGGCCCTCCCCGGGAAATTTTTCAAAATTAAAGTTTTAAAAATGTAATCGTGTGCTTTCTTTACAGTATTGTTAGTAGAAAGCATGAAAATTCGAAATTCTCTCCCAGCAATTTTTCGAGAAATTGAAGTTCCAAAATTAAAGTTTCCAAATTAAAAAAAAAAAAAAAAAAAAAAAAAAAAAACTACAGTCGAACCTGTTTATCTCGAAAACCTCTCTATGTCGAAATTGTTCAATTTTCCTGCTTCTACAGCATACATTTAATGTTTTTTCTCATGTTTATCTCGAATGATTTTTCCCGAAAACTTCTATATCTTGAACTTTTACGACTCTCATTTTTGAATTTCATCTCCAGTCATCTTTATAAACGGCATAACTTGGAGACAAAAATCATCTTCTGTACAATCATTCAAAGATTATTCGCGTACTTTATGCATTCACTTGCTACCGATAGAGTCATCACAATTAGCAAAACGTGGACTCACAATAGTCTTACAGTAAAAATATTCAACACTATCAATGCAAAACAATCTATTAAGTATTCGAACTTTGTTCCAATTGCTTATTTTCGTAAATTTTATCACAACCTCCTGTTGGCATCAAGAAGTTATTTGAAACTTTGGTAACGGGCTGGAGGAAAGAATACGGTTCTGGGGATCGCCCCGGCATTTTTTCGAAACCAAACTTTCAAAAGCGCAATTTTAGGCTATGTTAGAGGGAGGAGGGGTCGGATCTCCTCTCTTCGAAATTTTGTCAAAATGAAGCTGTTAAAAATACATTCGTAAGCCATCTTTGATGGCATTGGAGAAAGGAATGGTATTTTTGACTCTCCCGCGGAAATTTTCTGAATTGAAGTTCAAAAACGCAATTTTTCTATTTTTGGTAAAGATTGGTTTTTTGAAGTCCTTAGCCAGTTTTTCTTTTCCAAAGACATTGGACTGTTTTGGTTTTCCACATTGAAATTTTCTGTTTCCTACTCAATATTACTTGACTATTCCAACCCCATAAAAAACTTTCATTAGTCAATCTTACTAATACACTCTCGGATGTTCTTAAATAATATTTTAGGATTATTATTTTTTTAATTTTACAGAAAAATACTGCGCAAACACACCCATTAAAACTTAGTTTTCATTTGCGAAAGTTTTTCTCATGATGTGTTTGCGCAAAGAAGTGAAAATATTTAAATATCTACTTATATTAAAAACTGAGTATCTTTCTAACTATCTTTCTTTCTTTCTATCTTTCTTTCTATCTATGTCACGCTTCTTTCTCCTGAACGCCACTGAACTGAAAGTCGAACCAGGTACCGATAGATAGGTAATTTTTCAAGCTTCATTAGTTTCAATTCATATAATTATACGATTTTAATTAGCGAAGATATTAATTAATAAGTAGTCAAATTTAAAGCGATTAAGCCTAATAAATGATTAAATATGAAATCCATTGTTGCAAACCGTCGTTGCTATGAAACAGTAATAACAATGATAATGAGAATTTTGAATGAAGGCTTAACTAAATCAAACACGAAACTCATAAGCGGGCCACTTACGTAGAATTTTTATCGCTAGCTACTTGTAATATTTTGAAACATTCATTTGTTGAAAAGCCATCTACTTATATTAAAAACTGAGTATCTATGTCTGCTTTTTTCCTTTAAGCGAGCTGAACTTACTGAAACTTTCCTCACCATCTTGAAAGCGCGAAGCATCTCAATAATTCGAATGATTTTTTTTATATAGGAAAAAAGTAAAGGCGTGAAGCACCTGTTAGCGAGCCGCCTTGGCGGGGAGTAATTTCTCAACATTTTCCTCACTACTTTCAAGGCACGAAGTGCCCGTGCAACGCCGGGTCACGTGCGTGGTATGTCTTGAAATCTAATGAACATTAAATTATACTAAATAATATAACTTCAGAATGAGGTAAAAGTTAGAGAGGGGGCACGTTATGCATCAACATGCCGCAGGAAGCTAATCTAGCTGCCCTGGCAGCTAGTCTACTTATATTAAAAACTGAGTATCTTTCTAACTTTCTTTCTATCTTTCTAACTATCTTTCTATGTCACGCTTCTTTCTCCTGAACGCCAATGAACTGAAAGTCGAACCAGGTACCGATAGATAGGTAGTTTTTCAGGCTTCATTAGTTTCAATTTATATAATTATACGATTTTAATTAGTGAAGATATCAATTAATAAGTAGTCAAGTTTAAAGCGATTAAGCCTAATAAATCATTAAATATGAAATCCATTCTTGCAAACCGTCGTTGCTATGAAACAGTAATAACAATGATAATGAGAATTTTGAATGAAGGCTTAACTAAATCAAACACGAAACTCATAAGCGGGCCACTTACGTAGAATTTTTATCGCTAGCTACTTGTAATATTTTGAAACATTCATTTGTTGAAAAGCCATCTACTTATATTAAAAACTGAGTGTCTATGTCTGCTTTTTTCCTTTAAGCGAGCTGAACTTACTGAAACTTTCCTCACCATCTTGAAAGCGCGAAGCATCTCAATAATTCGAATGATTTTTTTATATAGGAAAAAAGTAAAGGCGTGAAGCACCTGTTAGCGAGCCGCCTTGGCGGGGAGTAATTTCTTGATATTTTCCTCACTACTTTCAAGGCACGAAGTGCCCGTGCAACGCCGGGTCACGTGCGTGGTATGTCTTGAAATCTAATGAACATTAAATTATATCAAATAATATAACTTCCGAATGAGGTAAAAGTTAGAGAAGGGGGACGTTGTGCATCAATATGCCGCAGGAAGCTAATCTAGCTGCCCTGGCAGCTAGTATATACATATTTTTTTTTGGAAATTTTGGCGCGGGCTGCAGCTGTTTTTCTCTACATCTGATTTCGTTTCAGTTCAAGATGCAACTTTCATTTAGTATTCCACCATTAATACATTTCATAAATTTTTAGTAAATATTTTTTTTCTTATGTCATAAGTTTGTACGTTACTTGAATCGTTGCTTTTTATGACCTCGGGTTACATAGCTTTTTTGTTGTTTCTGGACAAGCGCAATATAACGAAGGGTTACTGCACTTTTTTTCCTCTCAAGGTCGACAAGAACAAGCTCCGTTACTTTGAGGTTCAAGGCTCGCCAAGGTCGACGAGGCCTGTAACATTACATATTCGAGATCAATTACCCCAGCAGTATGTTTGAGTAGGAGCTAGGTGCGATAATCCACGGGCTCTAAAAGTATATTGCGACAGGCATGGGCGTAGCCAATGGGGGACAGGGAGGGGCAATTGCACCCCCCTTGATCAGAGCTGGGCCACTCCGATGGGAAGTCACTGTGACCTCCCAACTCATTTTTTCTTATTTTTCTTTTGATACTTTTTCTGGTCACGTGTTCGCACGCATATGCTTCCAAAAACAACTGAATACAGTAAAACATATTTGTAACAAGAATCCAATGTGTTGAAATCAAGTTTGACGAAAAAGGATTCGTTTTGCACGGAGTCAAATGACACGAACTGCTCTTTACTTTTGCTTGGGAGAATGTGGACTTTTTGGGAGGTCACGGTGTCCTCCGAGAATTGGGGGATGAATGTGATGGAATGCCCTCTGAAAACTCTTGGGAGAATGTGGACTTTTGGGAGGTCATGGTGACCTCCCACGGTGGGTGCTCCTTAGGCCCCTATAGAGAGAGGCCCTCCAGTTATAGGGGCTCTAGGTGCTCCTGTTTGCCCCTCCCTTTACGTGAGTCCCGGCTAGGCCCATGCAGTACGAGTACTGTATTCAAATTAGGGAAAGCGGCAATTTCTGGCTAACAAGAAAATTATTTGGAAGTCACAGTGATGAATTCTGTGATAGTGACCTCCTAGATTGCTGACGAAAAAGATTTTTGTTTGTTAAAAAACTTTTAAAGAATTTTTTAAAAGAATATCACCTTTTCGTCTTCCAGTAACTTGTGGTGCCATCTGTTAATATTATGATGTACTTTCGTAACACATCAGTAAAAGAACGTTTATAACAGAGGAATATCACAACTCACTTTTTCGTGATTTAATGAACACAAAATACATAAATGAAATGGAAGGAAAACTTTATTTTAAATTTTCAACTTCCAATGAACAATACATTCAGTTAAATAATAAAAGTTATATTTTTTTAAACTGGGAGAAAATCAAAGTATTCTCAAGTTTGATTTTGTGGAAGCAACCACAATGTCACTCGTCGATTATTTTCACTATTTTGAAAAAACAAAACATGCAAAATTCAAATTATTTTCCGAAGTTTTATTCCACAATTTTTACAGTTCAGCTTTGAAATTAGTTTGTTAACTATTATTAGCGTTTATGACAGGAAATAAAAGCGGATTTCTGATACTATTGAGTTTTATTTTATTTGCTTACAATCTATTTTTTCGTGTTAAAATATTTAAGTTCCACTTTTATCGTGTGTGTAGTTTGCAATTTTTCTTTCTTTAAATTAAGTTTCTTCCACTTATCCTTTTAGTGTCTTATTCAACTTTCTTCCTTTAAATCTTGAATTGTACCTCAGCAAAAGTATTTTAAAAGTGCAACTAAAGTCACTAAAAGCCAGATAAAAGAAAATATCACTAAACATTATCTTTCATACATAGCATTTTGTTCTGCTGAATTCCGTTTTGTAAACATATGTTTTAAAATTTAGTAGTAAGAAAACATTCAGATTTTTTGTTTATTTCAGATTTCCAGACATCACAAAAAATAAAAACAAAGCTTACCTTGATTGATAGTTATTGTGGGTTTTTTCCCTGAGAATGTTTATAACAAGAGATAATTTGCTTGTTATGTCAGCTCAGTTTTTTTCGAAATTTTAATTCTGATGCAACTCAAAGGAGAACAGTTGAAAGTGCTGCCATCTAGTAGCTCTTATATATGAAATATACTCTTAAAATATTTTTTAATGGAAATGTTGAAAAGAAAGACATATTGGCACTTGTCTTGAACTAAGATTGCTGCTAATGTACCTTTTTCATATTCTATGCATTTCCATTAAATATTTTCCACTGCATTTGTGCATACACCAAAATTATCTCAAACCCATATTTTGAGATGCAGAAAATACAAGAAAAGCACTGGAATCCTTTTCCTTCCACAAATTTCATACAATTTTCATTTTTCACCCGATTTCTCTAAAAAGCTCGTTTCTATTTACATCTTAAGCTTGTTTATATGCTTAAAATACCTACATACCATATTTATTGCACCAGTGTTGATGCTTGAAGCTATTCCCACCAAAATGTCATAAAATTTGGCAAAATTCTCGTTTTTACTCTGAAATGGACTACGTAACTTTAGTAGCAGTAAGCAGTTATGTTTGTAAGAGTCTTTTCGGGGCACTTGCGTGAGACCTCTGTGTTGTTTAGGCATCAATATCCCAAAAAGGACAGCACTTCATCAGGACAGTTATTATATATTTTTTTAAATTTACTGACTGTTAATTTTCAATTTTTAAGTATGTCAGAAAAACGGATATATATATTAGACTCAACAAGATAAGGCTAGAAAAAGACTTGCTGTTCAATATCAATGTAACCGCAAAGTAAGTAAGTAAGTAATTTTCAGGAGGGGGTTCGTAGAGGTGTAGACTTTGGGAACCTCAGCCCTATAGACAGTAACAGAATTTTTTTTCATCCAAAATATTTTTTAAAAGTTTTTTTCACAGAAATAAAAAAAAAAAAAAAAAATAAATAAAATAAAAAAAAAATAAATAAATAAAAAAAAAATGCTTCCACAAAATGCGGAAATCAATAAGAAACCTGAATAAATCCCTATAGGGTCATTCCATGTCAAGTGATCCAACGTTTTTTACCTTACATTTTTGTATTTCTTTCACATTTGGCTCATCAATTGTACCCCTTGAGGTAATCAAAAGTCTCAATTTTTGGATTTTTATCTCTATTATTTTTTCATTTATGAGACTTTGAACTTTGGAAAAACCCTCGTTTTTCCATGGATAAGGGTACATAAAAAGGACCATAACTCGGCACCAAATATAGATAGAACGATTTGGTAAATGGCATTTTAAAGTACGTTAGTTGCCGCTTAATCGGATATGCAACATGACTAATTTGATAAAAATTTTCTTTTTCAAAAAATGAAATTTAAATTTCAAATTTAAATTTCTCGAAAAACATATAATGAATTTTTTTGAAAAAATTCTCAAAAATTCTTGTGTATTTTATCTATGTTTGTACAAATTTTTAGATTGGGATCTCAATGGGATCATATTTTTTTGAATTTTTGAATAAAACTGTATAGGAAAAAAATGATATTTTTTAGATTCTATTTATTTAAATACTAAGTTCTCTTGCTTGTGATGGTCTAAAAAGTAGTGAACAAACATGAATATGTTTAAAGTGAGCTAGCATGAGCTTATAGATTTGTCAGGTTCATCCCCCCCCTCCCTCCACCGCTCAACCATTCTTTTTTTTTTTTTTCAAAACTGTTCAAAATGTTTAAAAAAAAAACTCTTTGCTACAAAATGAATAGTAAACTTATTTAAAGTTGGTAAATGGGTTTCCTTATAACTAGACGAAGTATCCCCCTCCTCCACCCAAATATACCATTAACGCTGTACTATTATGACGTCTAACCTGGGGATTGAATTGACTATTATTTTTACTCTAGGTAAGTGAGCTAGCATTAACTTGTAGATTGGTCAGCTCCCCCTCCCTTCCTTCCTGACCCAACCATTTTCCCCCCAAACTGTATAAAATGCTAAAAAAAAGCTTCTTTGATACAAAATGAACAGTAAACTTGTTTAAAGTTGATAAATGGGCTTCCTTATAACAAGGCAAAGTACAACACTTCCCCCACCCAAATATACCATTAACGCTATACTAATATGACATCTCACCTGGGGATTGATTTGAGGATTATTTTCCCCCTAGGTATATATTGTTTTTCAGGCGAAGTGTTTCGTTTTAAATCCGAACTTCACAAAGTGTACTTCCATTCAAAATCTGAATTTAAACTTATGGCGCATTTCATCCCCTCCCCCAGCACCAATCTTCAATTTTGAAGGGAGGGAATAAACGGGTCGCTCCAAGATCATAGCAAACAGCAAAATAGCACTGTTTCCCCTTGTTCTCATAATGTTTTCCCATTATTTTTACACAAAAATGAAAAGAAATTAAAGTGTCACGTTATATGTCAGTCCCCAGCACTGCCTTTCCTTTCTTTTATTGGACAAAGCTCATGAGCTAATAGGAAAGAGTAACAAACAGAACGAACTGAAACACTACCAGACATCAGTAGAGACTAAGGCTTTGAAATGGGGCTAGAAGGGATGATAAAAAAATAAAAGTTTGGAATGGAAAGGTAGGGTAAGGGGGGGGGGGAGCAATCTGTAAAGAAGTTAAACAACATGTGAGGTTGTGCTCAAAAAAGCAGTGTTTGTTTAATATATATATATATATATATATATATATAGATATATCTTGCTGCATTACTTTCCTTTACAACAAAATGAAAAAGAACACAAACGGTTAAAAAAATTAAATAACAGCTGCACACTAGATACTGTGGAAAAATAGTTATGGAGACACAGACATATGATCTGATATTTTGATTTATTTTCAGTTTTGTGCGAAAAGAATAGAAAAAACGATGAGAACAAGGCGAAACAGTGCTATTTTGCTGTTTGCTATGATATTGGGGCGACCCATTTATTCCCTCCCTTCAAAATTGAAGATTGGTGCTGGAGTAGAAGATGAAATTAATCATAAAGTTAAATTTCAGATATTGAATGGAAGTACACTTTGAAGTTCGGATCGAAAAGAAACACTTCGTCTGAAATACCTAGGGTGAAAATAATCCTCAACTCAATCCCCAGGTTAGACGTCATATTAGTATAGTGTGAATGGTATATTTAGGTGGGGAAGGGGATACTTTGTCTAGTTATAAGGAAACCCATTTCCCCACTTTAAATAAGTTTACCATTCATTTTGTATCAAAGAGTTTTTGTTTTTTTTAAACATTTTGAACAGTTTTGAATTAAAAAAGAGTGGTTGTGCGGGGAAGAAAGGGGTAGGGGGGTGAACCTGACAAATCTATAAGCTCATGCCAGCTCACTTTAAACATATTCATGTTTGTTTACTGCTTTTTAGACCATCACGAGCAAGAGAACTTAGTATTAAAATGAATAGAATCGAAAAAATATCATTTTTTTCCTATACAGTTTTATTCAAAAATTCAAAAAAATATGATCCCATTGAGATCCCAATCTAAAAATTTGTACAAACATAGATGAAATACACAAGAATTTTTGAGAATTTTTTCAAAAAAATTCATTATATGTTTTTTGAGAAATTCAAATTTGAAATTTAAATTTCATTTTTTGAAAAAGAAAATTTTTATCAACTTAGTCATGTTGCATATCCGATTAAGCGGCAACTAATGCACTTTAAAATGTCATTTACCAAATCCTTCTATCTATATTTGGTGCCGAGTTATGGTCCCTTTTATGTACCCTTATCCATGGAAAAACGAGGGTTTTTCCAAAGTTCAAAGTCTCATAAATGAAAAAATAATAGAGATAAAAATCCAAAAATTGAGACTTTTGATTACCTCAAGGGGTACAATTGATCAGCCAAATGTGAAAGAAATACAAAAATGTAAGGAAAAATTTTTCTCAGATTTTGGATCACTTGACGTGGAATGACCCTATATGTATACTATAGCTCAAGAAAATACAATGTAAATTCAATAGGACATAACACAGCAAATGTTAATTTTTATTGTGTTATTAAAAATGCAGTTACAACTTCATGCTTTTTTCTTTATATGTGCACATAAATACATAGTAAAAAAATACTTAATTTAATTTTCTTTCAGATGCAGTCTCTTCTGAGATAAGTAGTTTTTTCAAAACCAGAATAACTTACTGTGTTACAAATATTTACTGAAGAACTTGAAAAAAAAAGAAAATGAAAATACACAGGAGATAAAAATTCATGGATAATGCGCTGTTGGAAAGGTTTATTCCAGAGACTGAAGTGATACTATTTGCTTTTATAAAAAAAAATTTAATTAATTTAAATTCACGGAAGTTGAGGACATTCAAGTTGAACTTTGACTAATCAAGGTTCTATTATATATCTTACTTTCAAATTAAGTAATACAAAAGAATAAGTAACTTTTAAAGTGTAAAACATGGAAACATCAATACAAATAGGAATAATTTTGTGACACCTCTTATTTTTCTATAACAGTAATACAAAAATTAAATTAAATCCAAATCAAATGTATTGTCTTGTTGAATCTCACAAGATTAGAAATAAAATGTAAGAACTTACTTCAACTGCAATCATTCAAATTACACTGAACTTTAGAAATTTGTACAGACAAAAGTAAAGTTTTTCAAATTCACACAATTTAGCTGTTGAATGTTGTTGTAGGTTTGTTCCAAAGTATGTTTGAGAACAAG